>JADRCC010529833.1:0-13283 GCA_019843855.1 Hylomyscus alleni
TTTTTTTCTCTGCTCATATCTGTGTTGGAATGTTCTCTTCTTTTGAGAAGATAATCATATTGCATTAAAGATCATCCTGATGAAGTTGTTTTATCTCAGACAACCTTAAAGTCTTTCTCCCTCAAGACAGTAACATGGTGAGTTAGGGATAGAGACTGTCCAAAGTACTTAGGGGCAGATGCTACATATCCCATTATGTTGTGTATATTTTACATCTGACAGTTTCCTTATGTCTTGGAAGGACTGCTCCGTAAACCAGTTCTATAAGCAAGAATGATCCAAGCTATGTCCTCCTTAATAAATTTAAACAAGTACAAGATCTCAAGAATAAGGTAAGAAGAGTGTCTCTAGAAAATAGAGTAATATGAAAAGCATAAATACTTGACAAACTCTAAGTAAAAATATTGACAATTTAGTTTAAAATCAGCATAAACTGGAATAAAAAACATACATGACCCCTACCAGATACAATTTAGAGGGACCATACATAGTTGTTAGGAGTTTACTTGGTCCAAGATCATACTGTTCTTCTTATATTGACTAGATTTTAGGTAGCTTTGTTCCTAACTATAAAACCCTGATCTGTGTATTATTAGAACATTCATTTTAGAAAACTAACATTAGATTTTTTGTTTTCTCATTTAATATATAAATCTTCTCCAGCCTCTTATCAGTTTGATGAATCAACAACTTCACTGTAACTTTCCAAAAACACACTTAAAATACAGCTCTCCACGTGAAATATAACTTAGAAAGTGTCTGTGTTTGAAAGGATTTCTGAGAGACTTGGAATCTAGATTCAATTATCTAAGGTTGAAAAACATACCTGGACTTTCTGTATTGATCAGGGTCCTCATAACTTCCCCAAATATTCTCATTAGTTTATGTAAATGTCTCAGTATCCTCAAATTTATTCTTTTGCTTAATTTGAAATGAAGTTTCTCTTATTTTAATATTTGTGTTTATCTCAATACTGTTCAACATTATACAACCAATGGAAGAAAATTAAAAAAGAAAAGAACATGAGTAGAAAGAAAAAAAAGGAAAAATGTCAGACATCACTTTAAACCTTAATATGGAGGATATTTTTCTGAGAAGTGAAAATCTGATATTTTTTTCTGATGTGATCATAGCAAAAACATAGAGCAAGGTTAGCATTATAAGCTCTTATAATAGGGTCTTATATAGGCAGCACAGCACTGACCAAAGCATTGCAATGTGTCATGTAACATCATAGAGATTAATTCAAAAATCAATGCGATTTTAAAATGGAAAAATTCAGGATGTTATTACATTTTAAGACCTTTTATAATTCATAAAATCAGTAAGCCTCCTGTCAGATGACTAAGGCACTGACACCCTGACCAAAAAGCAAGTTGGGTAAGAAATGATTGTTTTGGCTTACAGTTCCATACTGTTGTTCATCATCAAAGGAAGTCAGGAAAAGAACTCAAATATGACAGGAACATAGAGAGAGATCACAAATTATCATAGTTACAGACACCATGTACATTATAAAGAAAATTTGAAAAAAACATCATATCTTACAAATTGATGCTTTGAAATATTACAATCACAATAAAATAGACTAGTCTCATTTAAGAAACAATTTGGTGGTACAATTGGGAAACAGGCAATCTGGTTAGGCTTATGTCTATAACATAAACTGAATTAGACTCTCTGGTGACTGTCTAAGGCAGGACCAGCCAGGAGCATAAATTCACCTGCCAGGTGAAGAAATGGCAGAGCATCTGGGACAGGATACTTCCTGCTTCCATCTGCACCCAGGAGCTCTGGCTGTTCCATGGCCCTCTGTGCACAGGTCTTGCCAGGGGAGAGCTGGTCTCTCAGGAGTGCTAACACAGGCTTACAGACCCACAGGAGGAACAAGCTCCAACCAGAGACAGCAAGCACATCTACCACCAGGTCGCAAAAGGCAAACCCAAGAATCTTACCAACAGAAACCAAGACTACCTGGCATCATCAGAACACAGTACTCCCACCACAGCAACTCCTGGTGGAACACATCAACACACCAGAAAAGCAAGACTCAGATTTAAAATCATAACTCATGAGGCTGGTGGAGGATTTTAAGAAGAACATAAATAACTCCCTTAAAGAAATACAGGAGAACACAGGTAAAAATATACAAGCCCTTAAAGAGGAAACACAAAAATCCCTTAAAAAATTACAGGAAAATACAATTAAACAGGTGAAGGAATTGAACAAAACCATCCAGGATCTAAAATCGGAAGTAGAAACAATTAAGAAATCACAAAGAGAGACAACTCTGGAGATAGAAAACCTAGGAAAGAAATAAGGAGTCATAAATGCAAGCATCACCAACAGAACGAAAGACATAGAAGAGAGAATCTCAGGGGCAGAAGACACCATAGAAAACATTGACACAACAGTCAAAGAAAATGCATAATGCAAAAAGCTCCTAATCCAAAACATCCAGGAAATCCAGGACAAAAATGAGAAGACCAAAACTAAGGATAATAGGTATAGAAGGAGTGAAGATTCCCAACTTAAAGGACCAGTAAATATCTTCAACAAAATTATAGAAGAAAATTTCCCTAACCTAAAGAAAGATATGCCCATGAACATACAAGAAGCCTACAGAACTCCAAATAGACTGAACCAAAAAAAAATTCCTCCTGTCACATAATAATCAAAACACTAAATGCACGAAATAAAGAAAGAATATTAAAAGCAGTAAGAAAAATAGGCCAAGTAACATATAAAGGCAGGCCCATCAGAATTACACCAGACTTCTCACCAGACACTATGAAAGTTGAAAGACCTTGGCAGATGTCATACATACTGTAAGAGAAAACAAATACCAGTCCAGGCTACAATATCCAGCAAAATTCTCAATTACCATAGACGGAGAAACCAAGGTATTACATGACAAAGCCAAATTTACACATTATCTTTCCACAAATCCAGTCCTTCGAAGGATAATAAATGCAAAACTCCAACACAAGGAGAGAAACTACACCCTAGCAAAAGCTGGTACAACCACTCTGGACATCAGTTTGGTGGTTCCTTAGAAAAATGGACATAGTGCTAACTGAGGACCCAGCTATGCCACTTCTGGGCTTATACCCAGAAGATGCTCCAACATGTAATAAAGACACATGCTCCACTTTGTTCAGAGTAGCCTTATTTGTAATAGCCAGAAGCTAGAAAGAACCCAGATATCCTTCAACCGAGGAATGGAGACAGAAAACATGGTACATCTACACAATGGAGTACTACTCAGATATTAAAAACAATGAATTTATAAAATTCTTAGGCAAATGGATGGATCTGGAGGATATCATCCTGAGTGAGGTAACCCAATCACAAAAGAACACACATGGTATGCACTCATTGATAAGTGGACATTAGCCCAGAAGCTCAGAATACCCAAGATATAATCCACAAACTCCATGAATCTCAAAAAGAAGAAAGACCAAAGTGTGGACACTTTGATCCTTCTTAGAAGGGGGAACAAAATACCTTTGGATGGGGTTACAGAGACAAAGCATGGAGCAGAGACTGAAGGATTAACAATCCAGAGACTGTCCCACCTGGGGATCCTTCCCATATACAGTCACTAAACCCAGACACTATTGTGGATGCCAAGTAGTGCTTGCTAACAGGAGCCTGATATAGCTGTCTCCTGAGATGCCCTGACAGTGCCTGACAAATACAGAAGTGGATGCTTACCACCATCAATGGGACTGAGGACAGGGTCCCCAATGAAGGAGCTGGAGAAAGGACCCAAGGAGCTGAAAGGGTTTGCAGTTACTCCCATAGGAGGAACAACAATATTAATTAAGTAACCAGTACCACCTAGGCTCCCAGGGACTAAACCACCAACCAAAGAGTACACATGGTGGGACTCAGGGCTCCAGCTGCATATGTAGCAAAGGATAGCCTAGTTGTTCATCAATGGGAGGAGAGGCCCTTGGTCCTGTGAAGGCTCTGTGCCCCTGTGTGTGGAATGCCAGGACCAGGAAGCAAGAAAGGGTGGGTTGATATGCAGGGGGTGGGGGGAGGGAATATGGGGTTTTTTGAAGGTGAAACTAGGAAAGAGAAAAACATTTGAAATGTAAATAAAGAAAATACCTAATAAAAAAGAAAAAAACTGAATTAGAATTTTCTAAAGTAGTACCTAGCCCGTAAAAATTTACTAATCATTTTCTAAATTATTAGTGTTATTAATTTTTAAAAAGTTTAATTTTATTTCTCCCCTCTTTCCTTTCATGTTTCCAAATCCTCACTTGCCCCCACTATACACAGACACACACACACACATACAGACATGCACACATACAATTTCAGGACTGACCATTTTATACTGGATAACCAATTAGAGGCTTATCCTTAGGAGTGGCTAATTTTTCAGTAGTAGCCTATTGTTCATTGTCTAAGGTTGGACTTTCCCCTTGCTGTTTTAGCCTGTGAACTAAGGACTATGGGACTATGGGTGTAGCTTTCCTATCATTTCTAGGACATACAATATCACAGGAGATTCTCTGGTCCATTGGCTTTTACAATCTTCCTACTTCATCTTCTGAGATGCCCCTTGGGCATTAGGTACAGGGATGGTATTGTAGATGTATCCATTGAAGTTAAGGTCCTTATAATCCTTCCATACCCTCATCATGTCCAGTTGGAGTTTTCAGTAATCGTTCTCATTTGCTGTAAAGCGAAGCTTCTTTAGTAATGGAATGATAGCTTACACTATATTTAGGTATAAGAAAAAGTTTTAGAATGCTCTCAGGAATATATTGATTTAGGAACATGGTTGTAGTATGTTCTCTTCTAAGATCTGTGCCGTAGCTAGCCCCAGATGAGCTAAATTTCTACCACCAGATATGATTTCCCTCATAGTGCATGGGCCTTGCATACAATTTGACAGTTGTTGGTTGGTTGCCACCAAGATAGAAATGCCACTATTGTACCTTTAGAGATAGCTTGCAGGGTTTGTCATTACTATAGTTCATAGGCATCACATATGACTAGAATTATTCTTGACTTCCAATTGGAGCAGCTTACAGAGTATTTTCTGATACTATGAAAGCTAGATCAGAGAAAGGAAGCTTTCAGTTTAGATATAATTTAAATCTCTCAAGCACTGTTGTTGGTGCCTTGAACAATAACAATTTTTCTTAACTTCTGAGACACAGCCAAGGACAGGAGAAATAGCCTACATTGTTTTAAGAGTCCCTTAACTTATCTGAACCAACAACTAATACAAAGAATTTACATGCCATATTTATTTTATATAATTTAATTTAGGTAAATTCAAAATAATAAGATTTCTTAAGCTTTATTCAATATCATTATTTTTCTCTCTTTCCTCCCTTTATTTTGTATTAAACATTTTATTACTCATTTAAGGAAGATTTTTCTATTCTCTCTTTCTGAAGACAGAGATACCAGGAATGCTTCCTAATGCAATCCATGAAACCATCATTATACATAAGTCACAATTTAAAAATGTATTACATGAAAAATAAAAATAAAAAACTTTCACACAATCAAATGTAAGGTCATCCACCAAACTAGGTTACTAATAGTATATGCTATCTTTTCTGTTTTGTTTTGTTTGCCTCATGTATATACATTTCACAATGAGTTTGTCAATATATACACAATAACTCACTGAGGTTTTTGCTAAATGATATGGAACTTACTAATTTGTGATCCATCATCTGGACAAAACTGAATGTTCCTGTCTATAAACTCCTATGGAAAAAATGAACAACAGTAGGCCAGTCAACCACAGTTCAGAGAAACGAGGCAGTGGGAGGGGCACAAAAGGAACAGGTATAGTGGCCAATCACAAGCTTTGTTAACTTTTGCATGTTCACCCAGCTTGGATTCAATTCTTCTGAAAAAAAAAAAATTGGAGATTGGGTATTTCTCACTCTAGAGGTGTTTAAATGCCATTAATTTGGAACAAGCAGTATGAAAGTATAAAGGTATTTAAAATAGATACTGTCTATTTAAAGGTGTTTTTTATTTAAATGGGTTTTTATACTTATATGGAATTAAGATACTTTTTCTTTATATAAATATGATTCACCTCAGAAAATCTGTGAAGGTGAAAGCCAGGAAATGAGTTGACATCCTGGTAAAATGTGACAGCTGCAGATGGCACTGATCACAAGGAAAATGGAATTAGTGATTTATCTTGGTATTTTTGTTACATGATGAGTTTCTTTTCTTAAAATATTGAGCCTGTTTTGATAGAAGCAATTAAAAATGCAAAGAGCTATTAGTTCCATTTAAACTATTTCATCAGTTATGTTTGAAATGATAACTGCTTAGACATTTTTCTCTAAACTTCTAAAAGTTTGACTGTACAGAATATATTACTTCTTTGAATACTTGGAATTTCCCCAGACCAAAAGATTAATATCACTGGAGTCTCAACAAAACTTCAGGAATTAACATATAGACTATAACCTTGATAGATACTCATTAAATTCTCCCAAAATGCTATTTATTTACTGTATAAAATGTTAGCTAATTTCATTAAACACTAGAAGAATATATAAGATCATAAAAGAGTATATATAAAAGCATTTTATATATACATATAAATATATATATATATACATGTATGTGTTATATGTTATATTTGATATATGTATATAGAGAGAGTAAAATTAAAATTAAAAATAAAATACAATGGGACTGAAGAGATGATTCAGCAGTTAATAGCACAAGCTGCTCTTCCAAAGGACCAGGGTTTGATTCCCGGCACACACATGGCAGCTCACTACTCTCTCTAATTCCTGTTCCATGGCATCTGATACTCTCACACAGACACACATGCAAGAAGGACACCAATATATTAGTGTTTACACATATATATGTAAAGTACACCTTGGGAAGAATCACACTAAATTTTTATTTTTTCACAGTTGCCTCTTATGAAAACCTATAAAATAATAGAGTTATTTATTTAACCAGCTATTTTTTTGTTTTCTTTTGTTTTCTGGTTTAAATTTTTTGTTTGTTTGTTTGTTTTTTGAATTGATTGTGGGTTTGTGTTGTGGTCAATCTTATGGCAGGCTCTCTCCATAACAAATAAGTATGCCATGAAAGAAACCATTCTTTTCTGCATGCTTCTGAAAACACCAGAGTGTAAAATGTCTGTAGACTTCAGGAAATAGCAAGACTGAGCAAAACTGTGCTACATGTTGTGTCAACACCCTACAGCAGAGGGAAATGTAATGATCAACACGTATGAGTAAAAAATGTAAACAGAAAGCTGTGTTCTAAATACAGTCAATACTAGTCAATGTGAATGAGCAGAAATAATCAGAGCCTGAGGCAGGATCCCTGTGGATAAGAATATTGAGGCCAAACACACCATAAAATGTATAATGAACTCAATATAGATCCTAGGCTTAGCACAGGAGTTACAGATGTTTGAGCTCACATTTGAGGAGTAAGTAGGGATTTGGAACAAAAACAGTGATGAGCAATTAAGATGTGATGAGTAGACCATTTGGAGAGAGGAAATGGTATAGAAAAACAAATGGAGAAAGCATACATTGTCCAGTGAAACAGACGCTCAGAGGACTGAGCATCTAACTTACATAGACATACAAGCCACTCAGTGTGTATACTTCCTGTAATAGGCAAATGAGTTGAGGGTTTATGGGAAAAGCAAATGTCACCTTGTCTATAGGAAACAATGCTGTAAGAAAATTACAAAGAAAGAAAACAAACAACCAGACAAAAGCACTACTGTAGAATGCCCTTGAAATTATTCTGTATCATTTCTCTGACATGAAAATTAAAACAAGAGATAATTTTACAACAAAAGTCAATAAAGCTTTGTGTGTTTATGAACTGTTTAAACGTGCAAACTGGAATCGACTCATGAATTTTTTTCAAGGGAATATAGAGTTAGTTTCTCTACTATCCAGTTGCACGATATTATACCTCCTCTAACTTTCAGGTAGCAATTAAACAGTAGATGCATAATTAAAAGTATTCAAGATTAGGCAAATTAACTTACATAAACTCCCAGAGTTCTTCTTATTTGAGAAATATGAACACGTTTATATAAAAATTTGCAATCTTCCTTGGAAAACAATTAGGTTTCATTATGAAATTATGGCTTCAAGTAAGCAAGCACCAACAGTTTACAGAACAGCTTATGCATATATTTATTTTAATACATTCCCAGTGTTTAGTTAAAATGATTTCAGAAAAGTGCATCTAAAAATGATAGACAGGTAAGTCTCTAGGTGACGGTGAGCTATCTTATGACTGATATGAATAAATTAAGTAAGCTAAAAAATTTGAGACATAAATTAAAGAAAATCAATGGTGCCTACTGCTTAGCAGTAGTTACTGTGATTCAACAAGCACATGTTGGGAGCTTGTGGTTCTGTATTTTGATGATCTCTAGAGACACCTGTCAAGTATAATTATTTTTAAAGTGTTTATAATCTAATGAGGAAAGCTAAAAAATTGAAAAGTTTATATCAAATTGCTCATCCTGTTTAATATGTTACACAAACATGGGAAGCTTGATAAAGACAAGGATGATAGCATGGGAGTAGTAACATAAAATAAACAAAATATATATTAAAACATTAAACATATTTGTGGTATCATTTTGAAGCAGAAACTGTATAGACAATGTTTGACTGAAATGCATGCAAATTTCACCCATAAAATGTATCAGATATGGCTACAGGAGAAAAAAAGAGAAGAAAATATATTTCTTTATGTTCTTAGAAAGTAGACTTTGAAAACAGTACATATACTGTATTTTGTAATAGAAATTAATGTTTATTCTTATTATGTTAATATAGTTTAGAACTGACATTCATTTCTTTGCCAGCTACCAATTGAAAGTCTTTTATATCCCTTGATAGGTTCCAAAGAATGAACATAGATCTTCATAATATTCATGCGTGCTTAAAAATGAGAAGCCTGCCTGGGCTTTCCTCCTTGAAACCTTAAAAGTCAAGTAGCTGTTAAATTTCTGTATTGAAACTCTTAAATATTTTTTGAAAAGATGCTTGTAAATAAATGTAAAAATGTAAATCAATTATGAGCTGGAAAGATTCTGATTAATTTATAGTAATTCACATAAAATTTCAGAAAAAGAGAATGAGTTCTAAATTGTGATAATAATCATATTTTAAAGAATTAAATCAATGCTAATCCTGAAGGGAAGAAAGTATTGTAAGCAGTGAAACACTAAACAATCTCCATTAAATTCTAATTCATCTCTGAAAGTACTTTCCTAAATTTACAAGAGATTAAGGAGTGCTTTTATAAATCAATCTGGTGACAGCTATTGTCAGCCCTTATACATGAGCATGGTTGTACTTTCATCCACTCTGAAAGGGACACAACTCTTGAGGATTTTTTTCAATATGTCACTGGAGCCCACTTAACCCAGGGAAGCTGTTTTACCTTCCCCTTTTCATTTGTCAATCTGTTGATCAATATTTAGCATGGTGATTTGCTTTATGACTACTGTAGCTCTCTGTACAGTTTTAGCAAATTAAAGATATTGAAAGAACACATAAATCTTTTGTGTCCTTTGAATGTAGAGTGAAAGAAAATACACTGTTTTCAGTCATTCATTTTTGAAATTTCCACTAGTATCTGATCCTGTGAGTTATATTATTCAGAACTGAGTTTTTAAAAGGTTACTTAGAAGGTACATTTAGGTAATTGTCTAAAGGGAAGAAATGTTTCTAGTTTTGATTTAGCTCACAATCTCAAATATGAACATATGGATTAAACTTAATGGAAAACCTAATTTTCAAAAAAGAGGTACGTTTGTTACTGATTGAAAATTTTGAAATATTTACAAAATATTAAGCTTTCAAGTGGCCACAGCCAAGTGAAGGGAGGGATCACACCAGCCTGACTTTTCTTTTTTATATATGTGTGTGGTGACCATAGGACAAGTTGCATTGGTCAGTGTTGTTCTTCTCCCATGTGTTCTGAAGGATCAAACTTAGCTTGTTAGGCCTGCCAGGAGGTGCCACTACCTGTTGATGGTCCTATATGTTCTGATAGTTCAGAATATAGAGCCAGATATATTTGTCATGCAGAAAAACAATTAAAATACTCTTTCTGCATACAATCCACGTAACATTTATATTGTTCATAAACCATGTTACATATTATGGATTATCTATAAAATTGACCTAATTTTGTCAGTGTTTAATAAACCATAATTTTGTTCAAGTTTTATAGGTTACTTACTTGCAAAAATCCCTGCATTTCTGAATATATATATATATATATATATATATATATATATATATATATATATTCATATTTTATTTGTATTTGTATGTATAGCATAATTTGGATTTAAAAATATAATGAAAATTTTGCAAACCATACAAACTCTACACTAGGACCTTCACATGCCAAGTGGGTAGATAAAGGCAATGTTTGGCCTTTGTCTTTGACTTTTGAGTCTGTTTCTTTTGGCTTAAAACTGTGGTCCTATTCCACCCATAGCCAAGTCAAACATTTAGAGAACATTTGTCTAAACACTGGTAATACGAGGTTGGAATGCCTACATTTACCTAAACTCTTCCATCTCCCCTTAAGACCAAAAGCACCCGAGGTAACCAAGCCATGTTGCTATCACAGCAATCCTATTCAGATTTCTAGACACTTAACGCCTCCAGTTGTTGTTGTCCTGCAGTCACAAGGAAAAAATAATTAATTTCCTAATCAGATCATCCAATAATGAGACAGCTCCCCCAAGTGGGAAAAGTCATTTCACAGTGGAATCAATGGCTGTCAGAGTCCCTGAAGCAGAGTGATTATGTCATGGGAAGTGTGTTTTTCCTCAAGCTGACAGACAACTTGACACAAGGACTTACTACACCAGCTCTTCTCTCAGAGATAGAGCCAAGAGAAGATCAACCAAAGCCATATTTCAGCCAAGACTCAATTATATACATCTATTTATTATGCATACCTGTTTACCCAAAGCTCATCTCAGTACCACCCACACCTACATACACCCAAAGGCAGGGCTGCTTTCAGACAAGATGTAGAACTCTCAGTTCCTTCTCCAGCACCAGGTCTGCCTGGACAATCCCGTGGTTCTTGCTATGATGATAATAAACTGAACCTTTGAAACTACAAGCTAGCTCCTATTAAATGTTTACATTTATAAGAGTTGACTTGGTCATAGTGTCTTTCCACAGCAGGAAAGCCCTAATTAAGACATATACACATTTCTAAATACTATAAATATATCCTGCTTAATCTGTATCATATTATTCATATGTATATTTTCAGAGCTGACATTTTGTTGTTAAATGATCAATTGGTGTGCTAGTCTCTTGGGAATACCATTATCCCATACTAGAATTCCTTAGTTGCCCTTAATTCTTTGCATAGGGTTGAGACCTCCTCACATATCTGTGGTAAATAGTCAAACTTAAGTTCTTTAAACTTCTCAAACTCTGGCTCCCTGTAGCTTAGGGCTACCATAAACAATAGGATATTTTTTATTTGAAACAAACATGGTTTTTATTTCTAATGATGCTGATCAACGCAGAGGACCATGCTCCTGAGAGGCAAGTGACCTAAGCTGCACTCCAACTCCAGCAAAATACAACCATTCAGTACTGTGTGTACATACACATATATTTAAAACTATCATACCAGATAAAGCTTCCAAAAGTAAACAAATTTATTTAAACAAAAACAAAAACAAGAAAACTGTACCTGTGACAGAACTGCCTTAGGCTTGTGTCTTTGACACTAATATATCTTCCATGAGGTGTTCTTTCTATAGTCACTATGATTTTTATTTTTATTTTGTTATTATATTAAATGGTTTAAATATACTTTATTTTATAATAGTTTACAATAATGGGAAAAAGGAAGAGATAGTAAAGAGAATTCCAAAACATGACATAGTCAATTTCTTCCTAGCTTTTTACGATTAATGAAGCCACATTACACAGCTATAATTTGCTCAGTTTTCCATAGTTTTTGCCATCTGTATCTTTCTGGCTCTGTGATTCTACCCAGGACATAGTTCTATTTGCTCCTTTTCATTCCTCAGCCTCATCTCAGCTGTGGCAATTTGTCATTCTTTCTTTATTTTGATGACCTCAACACTTTTAAGTAACGGTTGCCATGTATTTTATACTATGCTCCATTATTGAACTGCGTGTAACGTTCTTCTCCTGAAAGAAAAATGCTGGTCAGTCCCAATACACAAATACAGCAATATCCACACTATTAACCTGGAAGCCCAAGAGGAAAAAAAAATCTTTATTATTGTGAATATAGAGTTTTGTGCAATTTCTTTTCCTTTTTATCTTGTGGACTGTTCATTTCAAATGTGGCTCAGGTCATGGCATTGCTACCACCCTCTCTGGGGTTGTTTCATTTATTTGTAATATAGTTATAGTTTCTTGTAACAGTCTCAATTTCTTACTGGTACCTTATGTCCTAGTAAATCATATTTTTAAAATATTCTGAACCCTAATATTTACACTTGTGCTATGAAAGTGCTGTGGGTTTAGGCAGATGGTCAAACGCATTTGCACACTATTGTAAAACCTTGCAGAATCATTGCTTTTCCTAAAATAAGCTTGACCTTTGCTTGACCTTCCCTAAGCCAAAGCCCTCAAAGCCCTGTGGTTGATAGTTTTGTCTCCAGTAGATTTTTTTATAACTGATGGCGTAAAGTAGGTTCCCACTTTGTCTAAGGCAAAACAAATGAACAAACAAAGAACAACCCCCAAATCAAAGCAAATCAACAACATAAAACAAAACAAAAACCCTCTGCAGGGGCCTGTGTTCTTTCCTGCGTACACATCTTACTCTTTCCATCATGGATTTTATGAAACCCAGTCACCTCATGAAGAAAAACCTTGAAAAGGACTACTAAAAGTATTCACATGAGTGTCTTTGTCTGGATTTAAAATTCCAAATCAGCTGAGCAAAAACTTATTTCCATTTCTGGATCATTCAGTAGAACTGCTTTTATCCTGTAGAAGTTTCAATAACACTTTGGAACTCTCTGGACTATTTTCTCTTCCTAATATCAAGGACTGAATATCTGGTACTCCATGTTCTTGCTATGAACTAGTAAGTGTTGGTCATGTTTTTTTTTTTTTTTTCATTTTCTGTGCTCACATTTTTTTTATAATAACAAGCATCTCTGTGTTTTAATTTTCAACTCATATAATATCCTGTAATATTTACTATTACCATCAGTAAATGATTTTGCTCATTCTGAGTTGATTTTT
>JADRCC010529879.1:0-14640 GCA_019843855.1 Hylomyscus alleni
TTTTTTTTAGATTAATACTGATATAGTTTAATATTCATATACTAATTTTGTTTCACTGTTACTCACTCCCTAACACTAGTTTATTCTATTATTTTTAAGTATGTTTTATTTAATCTTTGAGACTTTCATACATATATGTAATGTATTTTGAATACATCCATCCCTTCCCTCCTACTCAGTCTCGACCTTGCCAAAGCAATCTTCATTTCAACTCTATGCTTTATTTAATCCTACTAAGTTTAGTTAGTACCACCTATAGGTGCATGTGTATACATCTATCTAATGATCAGTGAACATCGTATCAGAGGCCAAATAACCAAACTCTTCCCTCGCAGAGAAGCCATCAACTCCCAGTAGCTCTTCGGCTAGCGACATAGCTCCTTGAGCCTCTCCCCAATCTAGGGTGCAGTTTTGTCTGGCCGGATCTTGTGCAAGTCATGTGCAGACATTTCAAACTCTGTGTGTTTGTACTGTTTCACAGTCATCTTTCCTAACCTCTGTCTCTACCATCTCTTCTAAGACATCCCCTGAGTATGGGGGACGAAAGCTTCCTGTAGCATTCCAATGTAGCATCGATCACTCCAATGTCAGTTGTTCTCTGCATTTTAATCAGTTGTCTCTGTACTAACATGTCTCCATACTAACCACAGCCATTGTAAAAAGTCTCACTTCAAAGAGCACATGGATTAACATTTCTAATCCACAAATAGTTCAATGGCCTTTTACAGAAATCTTTTCTTGACATCATATATTGCTTGGTGTGATGGTTAGCTTTAATTGTCAACTTAACATACTATAAAATCACTTGGAAAAATAGACTCAATGAGGAAAGATCTCGATCAGGATTTGTCTATGGGTATGTCTGTGGGAGACTACCTTGAGTATACATTCATTAACATGGGAAGATTCATCCTGAAAGTGAACGTCGCTATTCTGTAGTTTCTTTCTGCTTGTCCCTAGCTCCTATTTCCATGAATCCTCATGAAGATGAGTTACAAGCTAGAATTACCAGCTAAAATGAATACCTTATAATCTAGGTGGATTTTTAGGACATTTTTTTATGACAGCAGCAGAAACACAGTTAGATTCCTTGCCTAATACCTGGTCATTCAGATCCGCTGCTAACCATTCCTGCCCTCAGACCACAGTCTCCATAGCTCCATGCCCCTTAAGAGTGTGTTTTGAAATTTTGATTTTGCTTCTTCCCTGAAAAAAAATAATCTCAGATTACAAAGCAAAGTCAAATTTAAATAGCTTGGAAGAACCTTGTTGAGAGTCAGTGCTAAAAAGGAATCTGGCAGCATGTAGCAGCTTAGCAATGAAGGAAGATATTGCTGATCTCTGGTTTCTAACAGAAGGCAAAGTGCAAGGCTGACAGACTTCATACCTTAGAAGTGAAATATGACAATGTCCCAACTGTTAACTTTTATTTGAATTGCAGTTGATAAAAATCTACTGTCTAGAAGGCTGTTAATTATGATGAGATTAACAATAACGCTTACATGCTTTTTCTCTATATATTTTTATGCTATCTCACTTGATGCAGGAAATATTGTTTGCGATAGTTTATTTTCTTATCTGGAGCAGAGAATGCATATTGACACAAACATTAGATATCTGCCAAGGTTTCATGCTCTGAAAGGAATGTGCTTGGATTTCATATCTTAGAAACTCCTAGAAGAAAGTCTAGTGACGAGCTCATGAAGTGAATACTAAGCACACTTGTTACATATTTATTATTCAGTCTTGTGTTTGACATCATTGACCATGTAAGCAAGTGGCATTGTAAGAATTCTTTATGACTATACAGAGTTCATGTTATTTTACAATCTATTCAGGATTCTGGAAGAGAAGGCAATTAGTGTCATTCTGAAGAGAAATGGATGGGCTTGGCCATACAGGACAGGAATTCAGCTGCTTGAGTCATGGAGACAAAGTGTTGAAACTCCAAGCCCAGATTGGGCTATTGTGTGAGTTCAAGGTCATAGTGAGGAATTATCTGAAAAATGAAAATTAAATAAAAGATAAGAGAATAAAAAGAGTAGGAGTGTTGTCTTACTTAGTAGCAGTAGCACATAGAGATGAAATCCAAGATGACATGAGAGTTCTTGTAAAATTCCTTGGACCAAGTTTTCATTCAGTATTTTGTCTGTGTGGTCCTGATATGTATACATGAGTGTAGACACACATGTGTTTTCTCACCCTTCAGAGAACTTTTCCTCCCCCTCACCCCCGCCCCCTGTTCTTTCTTACCCCGTGAGTGGAGCTCCCCATCCCCTACCTGGCTTTTCAGAGAGGACCTGGTCTGGAGCCAAAATATTGCTATCCCTGTTTTCATGGTGACATTCCCTAACGAACACCCCTCCAGCAGACCTCAGGTCGCTGAGACTGGCACACTCCCTAATAGATGGCCAAGGACTTCCCAATGCAGGTGGTACCTGTCCTTGGGAAAATGGAAGACCAAAGATAAGTGCCCCACATTTGAGCCATGAAGGGAGTGCAATTAAACATTCCCAGGCAGCTGAGACCAGTTTGTAAAAACACACTAGTTCCTATAGCACCATAAAGTTATTTCCCAGGTCAGAGGAGTCCCCCTCTCCCAATTGCTTGATTCTGATCTGCTGCCTGGACAGTGTTGTTACATCCCCCTGTCACTCTGAAGCCC
This sequence comes from Hylomyscus alleni, assembly GCA_019843855.1. Taxonomy (NCBI): domain Eukaryota; kingdom Metazoa; phylum Chordata; class Mammalia; order Rodentia; family Muridae; genus Hylomyscus; species Hylomyscus alleni. The sequence continues at coordinate 2,666 of JADRCC010529879.1, forward strand.
AAATAATCTCTGCTTATGCTTATATAAAAACGCCAAGTCCCTAGATGCTTCATCACACTCAGGTTTTGCTCAGTGGGAAAGTTTTTGATCTGAGTCTGATTCGAATAAAAAAAAAAAAAAGACTTGTTTCACTACATCAGGTCAGCAGTTCTTCGCGTTCTCCTGGGGATCCCACAAAGACCTGGACATAACACTGCTCTTCTTCCACTGTGTAAGCCAGAGATTGTCCTCAGGATATCACTTACACAGCAAGTGCTCCCATCCACAGAGCCATCTCACAGTCCTGGCAATGACACAAAGGGCCTTTAGCATGGTGAGGTCTGTGGAAAAGTAGAGGAAGTACTACATAATCTGTTGAAAGTGGGCCATGGTACAAGAGTACACATGGTATATTTTTATGGTTCAGAGCTCCTTAATAATATCATGACAATTTCTATTTCAATTCTAGTCTGATGTTAAATGTAAAAAGAAATAAATGATCTTGATGCCATTTATATATGATACCTGATGTGTAATTGAGAAAGTTTCCTTCTCAACATGGTCAAACAAAATATATGTCTTCCTGTTTGTGAAATCTTCCAAATACTGAACCATGAACTAAAGCCTCAAAGTCTAGGATGATAAAATGGTATTGCTGATACAGTAAGTCAAAGAAAGGAAAAAAATTGTGTGGTTGGATTTTCCCAGTCTAATTACATTAAAATATTAGTGCAGCAGGAGGCCTGTGATTAGACAGGGAAAAGAGAAGCAGAGTGAAGAATTGCAGTGACAGAGAGCTACTCAGAGGAAGAAGGAGGAAAAGTCAAGATGGAAGTGGACGGACAGGAAGAAGATCCTGATCCTGCGTGGCTTTAAATAGCCATAGGTACTTATGAATATCATATAGAGCTAGAATAATTGGGATAACTTGTCTGATCTAGGTGGCAGCTTGTATTATTATCAATTGGCTCTGAAATTATTGTGTGGGCATCTCATGAATTGAGAATTTATTGATATATAAGTTTGACTTGTTAAGCTTCTAGAGTTTTGTTTTATTGGGTTACTGGAAGATGGGACTGTTGACCACTGGGGGATTATGGCAGAGAAAGAACTAGCAGTTCCAGGGACAAGCAAACTGGAGCTGGGAATACAGTGCTCAGATGATGGTGGGGGCTAGCTAGAGACAGAGGCTGCAGGACACTGCCAGTAGCAGGGGAAGCCTGTCTGTCGTTTTTAGTATTTCCTACACAGTGTGACTTCCAGAGTCTCAATGATAAAATAGAACAAGAACATCAGATGTGAAATGAATTTCCTTTGTTAATTTTGTTTTTAGTATCTACATGTTATCTGCATTTATGTGCACTACATACATGCCTGGCATCCACAGAGCAAGAAGAGGTCATTGAATACTCTGGAAGTAGAATGACGGAGAGTTGTGAGCCAAGGTCTGGATGCTGGGAACCAAATTTTGATCCATTGGAAGAGCAGCAATTGTTGTTATCAATTGAGCCACCTCTTCTGCCATATGTGTTTCCTTCTATATTGTGTTCTTTTGCTGGAATAAATTCATTTAATAGTCATAAATTATGAATTTAGGTGGGTTAATAGAAATAGCAAGATCAAAGTATGTTCTTGAAAGAATGGGGTATATATTTGATAGGGAATTATAACAAAAAAATGTTAAATTAAAATGATGTGGGTAATTTGAATTTAATAATTTAGTTTGCCCACAAATCCATAGTTCTTTCATTATGAGAAAGGTAGTTCCTAAGATATGGCTAGATATTGTAAAGTAAATAAAATATAACCTATATGACATTAGACATCTGACAGAAAATACACTGAATTTTGTATTCTATGGGAGGACTGTTATTGGTACAATCACACTAGTAGATATCCATCATTAAAATAATGCGCTGCTTCTTATAAAAGCTGTAGATCATGTGTCAGTCATTCACAGCATTTCTGTTGAACTTTAACCATTGGTTTCTTGAAATTCTATTCTAGATATTATAGATAGTTCTAGACAACCACTCAATGAAGCATCACATGCTAGGAAAATACAGGATTCTATATTAAAGGTACAGGCTTGAAGAGGCTGTTTCAAAACCAAGATGAATAATGGCATTTGAGGAAAGCTAGCTAGGTTTTCCTTATGGTTTCTATAAACCCATCCATGCATACCCACACATACTCATAAACCTGCACAAGTGAGAAAATGCACACATGTTCATGAACACAAAATGTATATACATTATAATATTAAATGTATATAAAATTTATATTGTTCTAAAATTGAAAGTTTAATTCATTCAAGAAATGGCAAATTAGGCCACAATTTTTTGAGTATACATTGTACACTCTTAAATAAACAATGATGTAGGTAGTTTAGAGTTTAATTTGAGGGACTCTAAAATTCTTAAAGAAATGTTCATATGATCAAATTAAAAATGACATTTAAGTATATTTCATACAGGAGGAAAAAGCTCATTAAAATGTCTCAATTGTATTAGTCATAGGAGCAGTGCAGTTTGAAAAGATAGTCTGCCTGTCTCACTCCTACCATATTGATTACAACTGTTTTACTTCAAGAGTTTAAGAGAGCAAATGAGTAATAAACTGTCATCTGTTCCTGATAGGAATGGTTTTAATTTGTAGCTCTAATTTGTGCCAATTTGATAACATGTAGACCAGTCATTATACAGCAATGAAGATGAAGGAATTTCAGCTGTAGTGACACAAACATGGATGGGTCTCAACCAATAAACTAAGAGACTAAAGAAAGTCCTTATATAATGTATGTGTTAAATACTTTACATGAATTTATATAAAAGCAAAGTTAGTTTTGATTCATTTACTCGAGGTTGTTAGTCCATTTGTATTGTTAAACGGAACTTGCATGATGGAGAGAGGGGAACATTTATCATGGTTCTGAAGGCTACAGTTAAAGGCTCTGGAATTTGGCGTCTGCTAAGAGCTACATCCCCTGAGGCAGAAGATGAAAGGTAAAAGAACCTCCAGCAAACGCCTGTATATGGAGGGACAGCTATTTGTACTTACAAAAGAGGAGCTCTTCTAGCCTAACCATCCCTTAAAGTTACCACTGCTTTTGTCTCACTGACAACAATTAAATTCTGAAGGGCACAAATTCAATAATAGCAGATATACAAGTAAAACTACCAAGCAAAGAGGTGATAAACTTTCAAATAGATGCATTTTAAATGAGATTTCACTGCAGGGGGTAGGGGAGTTTGAGCTTCTCAAAGACTGTGAAATAATCCAGCTTGTCAGGGAATATGTCCTTTTGTTTGAAGCATGGAGAAGACTTGATACTTACATGTGAGTTTTCCTTGTCATAAAGAGCCAGCCACCCCTTGACCAGTCCCTGCCATTTACAAGGCTGTCTATACTGTGTAAGTAGTTTCATTTCCCCATGTGAATAATCTTATAAGTTCTCAGAGCTGCCAGGACAAAGCTTGCTAGTCATACACAGATCTGCTCATTACTCCTACTTTGGTCTTTTCTGATTTTTTTTGCTGTATGGGAAGAACTTTTGATAAATATTCCATTATATAGATCCTCAACATTAAACCTCAGCACTGGGAATTCTCATTGCTTTATATCAAGGAAGTAATTTTCTTCCTTCCCCCATTTAATTGATGCTAAAACGACAATATGTGGTGGATATGGTATCATTTATAACTTGGCGAGGAATGGTGGGAAGGACAGTACATGAAATGCTCAATGAATTAATAAGAAAGTTTAAAGAAAAATATATTCTTTGAGAATACCCAGATCTTCCCCCATTAATTCCCTAATTAATGCATGTATTGGTTCAGAGGTTGTGGGTCAGAGTTGATTTTCATATATGAACAGGATATCTGTCCATTTGTATATCTGGTGTCTCAATCAATATATAGGATTCATTTCTGAAATAAAATCTGTAAATATCACCCTTGTGTCAGAAACAGATAGTTTTGGGTCAGTTAAATTCACACGAATGACTGAAGTACCAAAATTGACTGAGAACCAAGAGAAATGAAACTGGACAGTCAGGAAAGAAAACGGAAGCCAGATATTAAGGGAATGGCAAGTCAGGGGCTAAAGCATCAATGCCCAATTGTGAGTGAACAGTCTCAGGAAAATTCTGTGGCCACACAGACCAACGGCATATATGCTCCAATAGCACACATTTATCAATTTTCTGTAAGGAATACACTTTGCTAGAAGAGGAGGGAATGCCAAAAATGAAACTGAATTGAAGCTAACCTCCACTGTTCCTAGGATGTGAGGTTTCTCTCTTTATGAATCAACCAGCATCCACTGATTGTTTCAGCTATGTCCTGAAGAGAGGGGTGGGGGTCCTGGGATCTCAGTCACCAAGGCAGAGGTATCTCCTCTTTCTGAACCCACCCTCGACCTAATAATGTCAAGCCACTCTTCGGACTACTTTGCATTATTAATGAGGTTATAACTTGATCTTCAGATGCTTCAGCGTATGAGGCTATCTTTTCTGCACTCTCTAAAGCAATGGATCCATGGTTTGGGGAGTCAGAACATAGTTTATTCTTCACACACATTCACTTATGTTTATTTCCTAAAAGCTTTATTAATTGTGATGTCACGAGATTGTGTGTGTTTGTATGTATGTGTGTTTAAAAGTACATATACATATACATATGTATGTATATATGCTATTTTTATTGTTGATAACAATCTTTTCAGATATGTTTAGTAAATATATACTTTTAGTTTAAATGATGAATGGGATACGCTCTGCATTGCTATAAAAAAGGCTGTGTTAAAATATGAGTATTTTAAAATAAATTTATAGTGTCAATTCAACTATAGTAATCTTTTTTAGGACTTCAAATTACAGTATGTCTCCAACATTTACAAAGAATTTTCATCATATAAGATTTTTCCAGAAGATCTAGTTTGCACTGTGTAGGGCAGAACTTAAAGGAGGTGATGCTTCATGGACTTGCTCTTGTATCCTTCCTCTTTTCCCCAGTGTATTAGTCTGCCAACGTGGTGTCTCTTTCCTTAAGACAAATAGAGCTGGCTGAATCTGCTTTTACTGGTGACTCTCCAAACTCATGAAAGGTACACCACTTCCTTTACACCATTTTTTTCCTGAAATGGATTAAATCTCATCACAATTATAGGTTTTTTGTAGGTAATGCCTTTTGTCTCATAGGAACCAGTCTAGAGGAGAAAGAAAATTGAGTATGATGAGTAAACTAGCCTTGTCTTTATGGATTTCAATGCATTATCATCATGAGACCATTTCTTCATCCAACAACTTATCAATATACTGGACCCCTTGGGTTATTGGCATGTTTACACACAAGCTTGTTTTGAAAACATCCCTGAAAGCTAATAGCACTGAGATTGATTTTTTTGTTACCAAGATAAGAGTTGTTTTGTGATCATGACATTTTAGCCTCTATATAGAAGAGTTTGCATTAACAAGTTCAGAGAGTGCTTGTAAGAATATTTTTCAAGTTGTATGTTTCTTTTTTTAATCTTTCCAGTGTACCATTATGCTTGTGACTTGTGAGTTTGATCACTCAGAACAGAATGTATTTTCTTCTGAATTGGTTTGAAAGAAAAGTAGTTGTTTCTCACTTACATAACCATGAAGACTTCCTGGGTTATATTGGCTTGGAATCTCCATCAATGTCCACATAGTCAATTGTACAACTCAAGGGGTGCTAGTAGAATATTACAAAATTTTACAATTAATAAAACTGTTACTAAAACAACCAGATTCTTGCTTCAGTAGACACCCTTCAGTTACTGTCAACCTGTCCCTACTATAATGCAATGCTATGATTCCTACCAGATTTAAACTTCACTCAAGGTTTCAGACATAAGTGAGCTAAGTACAAAAAGCCTGGTTTGTTTGGTTTTGGTTTATCATGCTTTATTAAGCCATACATTAAAGAAAGGGCTAAAAAGTATTGAAGTCACTTAAATTTTGGTATCATTTTTGTATATATTTAGTGACAAGAACTTAGAATATTGTATTCATTGATCTTAATTTAGCAGCCTACAGAACACTGAGCTCTGGCCAGAGTCTCGGCAAGGAGATGTAGTTGCAGCGTGGCAAGTGCTCGGAGGTGTTCTTTTACCATCAAGCACATTAATTTCCCAGAAGATTTATGAGAAAATTGAGAGACTAAGATGAGAAAAAATTTAACCTGGTCTAGGCAGCAAATGTATAATTTAATGAGACATTTTTAGTTCAAATGATAGAGTGCACATGCAGTAGGGAATATGTCTTATTTTCTTTATATTTTTATTAAATAGCCAGGGGACAAAATTCAGCTAAAATATCATAATGATTTCTAAAATAACTAATCATCTGCTGATGGCTCTTCCTACTTATACACTTTGTTTTATTAATTCTATAAAATGTGTCATTAATAATTAGTCTATTCATTTTTTTTGTATAAGAAATAGACCTGCAATTAAAAATCAGGCCTATTACAATAATCCTTTTCCTTTCTTGGAGAAATAAAAAGTTTTTTTTTTATTCTAAGATACTGTAATCTTTTCTTTCCAAAATTCTTCTTGATATTTTGTAGTTTATCTTAATATATAATATTTGGCACATATTAAAAATAAATGCTTATGGAAATGAAAGGTATTTATGACTAACAGCTTTTAAAAACACAAATCATTTTTTTTCATTTTTAGACCATTACAGAAGAAAGCATTCATTTGAGTTCCCTAGAGCTCATTTAATTATTTATTTATTTATTTATTTAAAATTCAGTCTTTCTCCCCTTTTCTGTTCTCCTTCCCACAGTTCCTCATCCCATTCCTCCTCCCCTCTGTCTCTGAGAGGATGCTCCTCCACTTACCAGGCCTTCCTATTTCCTGGGGCCTAAAGTCTCTTGAGGGTTAGGCATATCTTTTCGCACTGAGGTTAGACCCTGCAGTCCTCAGCTACGTATGTGTCAGGGACCTCGGACCAGTTCATGCCTGGTTGGTGGCTTAGTGTCTGGGAGCTCACAGGGATCGAGGTTAGATGAGACTGCTGGTCTTCCTGTAGGGTTGTCTCTTCTTAAGCTTATTCCACCCTTTCCCTAAATCATAGGGGTCTCCAACTTCAGTCCAATGATCAGATGTTAGCATCATCACCTGTCTCAGCCAGCTGCTGGCTGGATCTCTCAAAGGACAGTCATGCTAGGCTCCTATCTGTAAGCACATCATAGCATCAGTAATAGTGTCAGGCCTTGGTGCCTCTCCATGAGATGGATCCCAAGTTGAGCTTTCACTGGATCATCTATCCTTCAGTTTCTTCTCCATTTTTGTCCCTGCAGTTCTTTTAGACAGGAACAATTCTAGGTCACAAATTTTGACTGTGGGTTGGCAACTCCGTTCCTCCAACTGAGGCCCTCTCTATCTATGTGAGGTGGACTCTTTCAGTTCTCTCTCCCTACTGTTGGGCATTTCATCTAAGATCCCTTCCTCTGAGTCTCTTACTTCACAGGTCTCTGGTACTTTCTAGAGAGTCTCCCCACCTCCTACCCCCAGAGTCTGAATATTTTCATTCATTCTGCAGACTCTCTGGGATTCTCCGTTGTCCCCTCTCCCATATGTAATCTTGTTCCCTTTTCCCCTTCTACTTGGCTCTTCCACCCAGATACCTCCCTCTCTCTGCCTTCCTGATTATTTTTCTCTCCTTCTAAGTAGGATTGAAGCATCCCCACTTGGGCCTTTCTGGTTGTTAAACTTATTCTGTAGGTTGCATCTTAGGTATTCTGTCCTTTTTTACTAATATCCACTTATTAGTGAGTACATACCATGGATTTCTGTTCAGGTCTGGGTTACCTCACTCAAGATAATATTTTCATTTTCCATTCTTTTGCCTGCAAAACTCATGATGTCTTCATTTTTAATAACTGAATAGTATTCAATTGTGTAAACTAACCAAATTTTCTGTATCTATTCTTTATATGAGGGACATCTGGGTTGTTTCTAGCTTCTGTCTATAACAAAGAAGACTGTTATGAACATAGTGGGAGCATTTGTCCATGTGGTATGGTGGAACATCTTTTGTGTATAGGTCCAAGAGTATTATAGTTGGATCTTCAGGTAGATCTGCTTCCAGTTTTCTGAAGAACCATCTGATTGATTTCCAGAGTGGTTGTAGCAGTTTGCAACTCCACCAGCAATGGAGGAGTGTTCCTCTTTCTCACATCCTTGCTAGCATGTGTTGTCCCTTGAAATCTGATCTCAGCCATTCTGCTTGGCATGAGATGGAATCTCAGAATCATTTTGATTTGCATTTCCCTGATGACTAAGGGCTTTGAACATTTCTTCATGTACTTTTCAGGACATTCAAGATTCCTGTATTGTAAAATCTCTGTTTAGCTCTGTATTTCATTTTTTAAATTGGGTTGTTTGGGTTTTTTTGTATGTTTGTTTGTTTTTGTTTTTGTTTTTGGGAGGCTAGATTCTTGAGTTCTTTATATATTTTGGATATTAGCCTTCTATTTGATTTGGGGCTGATGAAGATTTTTTCCCAGTCTGTAGTTTACCAATTTGTCCTATTGACTGCCTTTTGCTTTATAGAAGCTTTTCAGTTTCATGAGGTCTCATTTATCAATTAGAGCATGAGCCATTGGAGTTCTATTTAGAAAATCCTCCCTGCCCCTTGCCAATGAGTTTAAGCCTCTCTCCCATTTTCTCTTCTATTAGATTCAGTGCACCTGGATTTATGTTTAGGTTCTTGATTGACTTAGACTTGAGTTCTGTGCAAGATGACAAATATAGATCTATTTTCATTTTTCTGCATGCAGGCTGCCAGTTAGACCAACACCATTTGTTGAGCGTTCTTTCTTTCTCTTTTTCCATTGTATATATTTTGGCTTCTTTGTCAAAGATAAAGTGTACATAAGGGTGTGGGTTTATTTCTGGGTCTTCAATTCTATTCCATTGATCAACCTGCCTATCTCTGTACCAATACCATGCTGTTTTAATTACTATTGCAGGTACAGCTTGAGGTCAGGAATGGTGATTTCCCCAGAAGTTCTTTTATTGTTAAGAATTGTTTTCTGTATTCTGAGGTTTTTTTGGTTTTCCATATGAAATTGAGGCTTGCTCTTTCTATGTCTGTGAAGAATTGAGTTAGGACTTTGATGGGGATTGTGTTGAAACTGTAGATTACTTCGGTAAGATAGCCAATTTTACTCTATTAATCCTGCCAATCCATGAGCATGGGAGATCTTTCTATCTTCTCTGCTCTTTTGTTTTATTTTTTTTTCTTGAGAGACTTGAAGTTCCTGTTATATAGATCTCTCCCTTGCTTAGTAAGAGTTATACCAAGATATTTTTTTTACTATTTGTGGCTATTGTGATGAGTGTTGTTTCCCTAATTTCTTTTTCAGATTGTGTATTATTTATATAAATGAAGGCTACTGATTTGTTTGAGTTAATTTTATATACGACCACTTTGCTGAAATTGTTTATCAGCTGTAGAAGTTCTCTGGTAGAATTATCTGGGCCACTTACATATACTATCATATCATCCAAAAATAGAGATACCTTAAGTTCTTCCTTTCCAACTTATATCCCCTTAATCTCCTTTTGTTTTCTTACTGTTCTAGCTAGAACTTTGAGTACTATATTGAATAGATATGGAAAAAGTGGGCACCCTTGTCTTCTCCTGATTTTAGTGGGATTGTTTCAAATATCTCTTGATTTAATTTGATATTGGGTTTTGGTTTGATATATATTTCTTTTATTATGTTTAGGTATGAGTCTTGAATGCCTGATCTTTCTAATACTTTTAACATGAAGGAGTGCTGTATATTATCAAATGCTTTTTACAACATCTAATAAGATGATCATGTGATTTTTTTCTTTCACTTTGTTTATATAGTAGATTACATTAAAGGATTTGCAAATGGAACAAACATGAAATCTGAAGTTAAAAAAGGGAAGAGAAATGCTCTCATGCATTCAAATATAAAAAAATGAATGTAGTAGTCATCAACAAGTCACTATAGTTACCAATTAATATGATACATTCCACTAGAAGTTTCATAATCTTAGAAATAAATTTCTCATTTTATTGACATGTTCATTTAATTAATACTGGGCTTACCAGTAATTATACTGTTTCCTACTGTATTGGTGTTATCTTAGTAGATTTCCATTTTCCTAAATAATTGCAATGAAAAGATTTGAGTTTTATGAACATAAATGAATCTGTGGTTTACTTGGTGTGCCCTTGTTCTCCCAGATATTGCAATGACTTCTGGAAAAATTAAGGGAATCCATGATGTGTGCTACTCAACAAAATCATAATGAGGCAACTCCTCCAGGACTTAACAGAGCAGGTGCAAAAGCAAATATGCAGCGTTGGATACAGGTAAACCACAGGGCCAACAGATAAAACCAACCAAGTAATTAGCAGTTCTGTCTAGAAGCTGAAACTGAGTTTAAGAATGATGTTGAGAAGTTAAAGTCTAAAAAGCTTCTTAGGAATTTAAGAAGCGAATTTTTTTGTTTGTTTTGTTTTGTTTTGTTTTGTTGAGAATTTTACACACAAGTACTGCAGCTACATCATCTCTCACCTTTCTTCAGTATTCAACTTCTGCATTGCCCTAGTCTCTCTTAAATACACGATCTCTTATCTAATTATTTTTGCATAAGTATATCCGACTGAATACATTTAGGGTTGCACCTATGCACATATGTTTAGGAGCTGACACCTTGGGATTGGTAACCTATAGGGGCATGTCCTTAGCGAAGGCTGGTTTTCCCTCTTTTAGCACCCATTAACATCATAACTCCTTATCTGGAAGTATGGTATTGTGGTATTTCCCCTATTTAGATGGAGTCTCAACTAATATTGGAATCAGTACAGGTCACGTTTGAATGACCATTATTTCGAAATTTTATGTGTTTAGCTTCCCTATTATGTAGAAGGACCTATCTCAGAACAGACGGTCTGGTCCTCTGGCTCTCAATCTTTCTGGTCCTTCTTGCACCCTGTTTTCTGAGTGTTCAGACTAACAATTTCATTGTAGAGGTATCCACCAGGACAGGGCACACAGGGTCATTTGTTCTTTCCATTTTGGCAAGTTGTAGTTTTCAATAATGTATACAATCTGCTTTAAGAAATGATATTTCTTTCTTTAATAAGAGGTTGAGTGCTTTACTTATCTATGGGTATAAGAATAATTATTTGCAATGCAGCTAGAAATTATACAGGTTTAGAAATGCAATATTACTTCAGTACCCAAACCAGGTATTGACACAACATAAAAGAAAATTACAAGTCAATATTATTGAATAACAGAAGTAAAAATCTTAAAATTATAGGTAAATATCAAAAAGATTACCCAACAGAATTATTAAGTCAATTTGAATAACAATAAGTTACAAAATTATATAAATGCATTTAAAGACACATATAAAGTCTCCATAAGTAGAGAAAACCATGAAGCAATCCTATTAATATCAGGAATGAATGAGATGTCCCTAATCACTTTTTCGATTTAGGACATGAAATAATACAGGCATCAGTAAGCTGGAGCCAAAGATAAGAAATCAAATTAACACACACACACACACACACACACACACACACACACACACACAGGAAAAGTGATGTCAAATTTTCCCTATTTCCCTATTTCCAGATTATTTCATATTATGTATAAATGATTCCTAAAATTCTACCAGAAATTTTGTAGACATGATTAATTACTTCAGTAAAGTGGCAGGATTCAAAACAACTTAGAAAAATCTATACTCTTTCTAGATACCACTAGTAAACACATGACAAAAGGATCATATACCACCTCCATTCTCAGGAGCATGAGGAAAATACTAAAAAATGGGAAGACCTCCTGTGCTCATAGGTCTGTAGTAGTAATATTGTGAAATGACCGCTCTCCTAAAAGTAATTTACACAGTCAATGCAATGCCAATCAAAACTGTTAACACATTCCTTACAGAAATAGAAAAAA
>JADRCC010529896.1:0-15818 GCA_019843855.1 Hylomyscus alleni
TTCAGCTTCGATTAGAAGAGAGACGGTGTTTATAATAGCTAGCAGACAGCATTCACAGAGTGGTCTCGTCAACGTGCCTCATTTTGGTGAAGAGGAGGCTAGAAGGCCCAGCAGGGGCAGGAGCTGGAGAGTGAACATTCTAGAATGCAAATCAGGCTACGACGTGGATGACAGACTTATTGAGGCTTTCTTTTGAGCTGTGGAAGAATTAGATGTGAACAGGATGGTCACGTAGTTCAGCTAGCCCTAGCCATAAAAAGTTGTGGGGCTCCTTTCTCAAAAACCCCTAACAATTTCAAACTCTGTCTCCCCCATTTTGTCTTTATTTGCCAGCATGGTAGGTTTGTCCCTCAATTTAGGCCGATGGCGCATATGGCCAGGTCATCCTAAAGACATTATAACCGCTCTACTGGTGCCGAGAAGGAGTTGAAGAAGGGGCTTTGAAGCCATGTACTACCCCCTAGCCACACATGCCCCTGGGCATCCCATAGTCTCTGTTCTGTCCTGAAAGTTGGACAGTGGGTGGTAGTAGTTAATATTGGCAGCAGAGAAGGCTTTTGGTGCTAATGGTATCAGGAGTTAAGACAAAGGGCAAAATCATTCAGGATGGGGAAACTTGAAACCTGATCTTCCAGTTTCCCCAACCCATGCATATTCCATTTCTGAATGTCCCAACAAGGAACTTCCAAAACACAACTCAGGCAATATTATTAATACTATGATGCAGAGAACTAAAACCCAGCCAAGTCATAGGACCATTTGAAGATGTAACCTTTCACATTCGTCTGGGTGAGTCATCTGCCCACGAATAGTTCTGTTAAGTCAGCACCCAAACCTTGACACTACTTGAGAGTGGAGGTCGTACTAACCAAATGGGACCCCAGCATAGCAAGATGGCACAGAGTCTGTCCCAGACAATATCAGGATGGTTTAACTGCCCCAGAGAGCTCCAGTCCATGAATATTCTTTGCCTTGATGATACTTCGAAAGTTGATACTTCGCCAGTGCCAACACTGCTTCAGTAAACAACACTGCAGACACTGTGCACATGTGTGGGAATGTCTCTAACGGAATGACTTTCAGTGTCATGCCACCAGTTGAATGGTCCGTGACCAGAGAAGAATTTATTGATTGATTGAAGTAAAGTGGAGTGAAATGTAATAGAATTGGACAGGACAGAACAGAGCAGAGCAGACCATGATTCTCTCAAGTAGACATAGAAGATGATGAGGATCTCACTGGAAAATTTAAACTCAACTATGAGTACGTTCTGACTTAAAATTCGAAGTCGTTTTTGCATTGTTTGCTTATCTCTGTGTGACTGTATGTTGAGACCCATAGTCCTGGAGTTTATAAGTCAAAAGGGAGTTTTGAAACCATAATGCCTTTTTACTTCTGCAGATAGGGCCAATTTCTCTCAAAAACTGTCGCTCCAATTACCTGTGTTTATATTACCTGAAATTTCTTGATGCTGCGCTAAGTCTCCAGCATCCAGCATAAGTAGCTATTTTGGAGCAATTTGATGCATAAGATCTTTCATTTAAATGTACATTTTTTTCTATGAATAAACAACCCCACATGTGCTTCCTGTCCATATAGGTGGTCTCTTTAAAATTGTCTGAAGATATTCCTTGTCATTTTTTTCTCTTGGGTTATGCACAATTTATTTTCAGATTTGCAAATTCAGTAAAAGTATTTCCATATATTCATATACATATTTTTAAAGATTTAATAAATTTTATTATGTTTATAATTTATTGGTCCTTTAAAATGTATTTTTAAAAATAAAAATTGAGGTACTGGAAAATATGTCTTGTTATGAGAGACCTTGCTTGGCTTTGTTCTAGAAGAAAAAAAAACTACATAAAGTGGAAAGAAACCAAGTTTTAAAAATGGGCTAAAAGCATATTATAGAGTTGGGAAAGAAATGACCAAAAGTTATTTTTAAAGATGATCAACACAGTTAGCCACCAAGGAAATGCAATTTAAAACTACATTGAGGTTCCATCTCATCTTAATTAAAACGTCTGTCATCAAAAAACCTAATGACAACAAATGCTGGGGAGGCTGTGAGGAGAGACCCTTTGGCTCTGTTGGGACTATAAACTGGTGCAGCCACTGTGGAGCTGTGTAGAGGTTTCTCATTCAACTAAAGATAGAACTTTGGTATGGAGGAGCTATGCCATTCCTGGGCATATAGCCAAGGGACTTTATATCCTACTGCAGAGACACTTGCAGATTCTTGGTAGTGGCTGCTTTGCTTCCAATAACCAGGAAATGATATCAGCTTTTAGCACCGTCAGTTGATTAAAGGATAATGAAAATATAGTGTCTATATACAACAGGATTTATTTTATGTCTTCTCATTTTGTTTCTTCCTTATTTTCATGTATATGTGTGTATGCATGTATGAATACATGTTTATATGGTTGTGGATAAGTTGTGGATGTTTATATGGGTGTGGCTGTATGGTTGTGGATACAAATGCAACATGTCTATGCCCGTAGAGGCCCAGGACTGATGGATGAATCATCCCCTAATACTCTCTCACCATATTCTTTGAGTCATGGTCTTCCCATCAAACCTAGAGCTCAGATGGACTTGCCTCACTATGCAGCTTACAGAGACATTATCCAAGCTCTAGGGAGCCTTGTTTCTGCTTTTTGGTGCTGGAATAAAAGGAAGGCCACCACGCTCCAGTCATTTTATTTCAGATCCAGACCCTGTAGTCTGATTTGTGCAGCTGGCACTTAAACTGAGCAATGGCTGCACCCCCAAAGTCCCAGAGCAGGATTTTATTTATCTGTAAAGAAAAGTGAAATTATATAATTGGACAAAAACAGATGTAATTACAAAATATCATATTAAGTATGGTAGCTCAAGCTCAGAAAAGAGAATGCACTTTTGTTTAAGTCTTAATAAAAGTTTCTGTAATTGTCATCTCAATTATAGAAGAGCTATGTTAAAAATTCACCTTAAGGATTGTCCTATTTTAAAGTTTTTCTTTATAATTCTGCCAAATGCTATATAATGTACCATTAACTCATATATTTAAACCTATATTGTATTGAGATTTAATCATATCTTGTGATTTCTCTCTTGTTAAATAATTGTCTTTATTAGTAACCATTTATAATTTAGTACCCATTCAAGTTTGATGAGTGTTCCTGTATCACTTGATTTGCAGATATTCATTTTCCCACTGGTTTATGGCAAACATTTCTGGTTTTTGAAATATTCTGCAGTTCATGTAAATGCATCCAGTTTGATTATAGTTCTTTTGGCCCCACTGAGTCATTAAATACCTATTTTCAATAGATAGATGTAGTTAATTTATTGTTGAAGTTCTTGACATATTTTAAATGATCACTGTCATCTTAATATTATTTCCTGTTTTTCATTGTTTTCTCTTTTATATTCTCTGTGCTTTCCTAAGTAGACAAATCGGATTTCATTAATCACATGCCTATATTAATTTTCATCTATTTGCTTGTGAAGTTTTAGAGTTATTGTCTGAGTGCTGGAGAGATGGCTCAGTGGTGGAGGTTTGGCTGGTGCTGGGGAGAACAGGGTTTGTTTCCAAGCTCCATATTGGTGACTCACAATGTCCTATGAATCCCCGCCCTCCTGGCTTCTGTTGGCACCAACATTCCTGTGCACATACCCTACGCCCACCCCCACACAAATACACATACACATAATTTTAAAAGTAGCTGTTGTCCAGTGGCTGCTGAGAAAGAGAGACTCACTTGCCTGCAAGAACAAGACCTCTTGATTGGCTCTCCAATCCCACGTGGTCACCACTAACCATCTGTAGATGTAACTAACTAAATGGACTCAGCAGGATACACTCATACATCCGTATGTGGTCATATACAAATACAAGCAACAGTAATAATTAAAGATGTCATCAAGTGAGGGGGAATGCAGGGGGAAGGAAAGAATCCTGAGAGGGTAGCATGGGGTGGAAAAGAAGTCACTACAGAACTCTGAAAAGGATTCTGCAAGAGAAACAGGTAGCTTTAACCTTCACCATCTTAAGCTGGCTCCATGACAACCAAGCGAACCATCTCTACAAAGCTTCCTTTTATGTCAGGTTAGTGGTCTACCTTTGTTTTTGCCTTTGACAAATAGTATGGACTATTTACTTATGTGGCTTGGTTAACTTTACTAAGATGAGCACCTTATTTTGTGTTGTTGTTCCTGCTAGGTCTCTGCTGTGTTATCCTTTGTCTCACACATGTCTGCATGAGTGCTCTCTTTATGAGGGTCTCTGAGGGACAGGGATTGTAGATAGTGTCTTACGAAAATATCTATATTTCACTGAGTGAATGAGTCTTTCATAGAATTATATAAGGACAGTTATTTAACTATAGCTACCTTTTAGCACTATTATTGTTCTTTTATAGATAAACTATTTTTCTCCTCTAGTAATTTTAAGCAGAATTATTGTGTTCGTAAGGTCCTGGTGCATCTTGGTTTGTGTTTCTTGAATTCTCCCTATCATTCAATATAGCAATACCTCATTTTCAACAGGGGGCCCTTCTTGTCACTCATTATTTGTATCTTACTCTTTTTCTATAGCTATACAAAATTTCCCAGGCTAAGTAACTATGTAATTGCTTATGTGTGTGTTCTGGAGGCCGGGAAGTCATTAATATATGCTCAACGTTGTCTATATAATCTCTTAACATGATTTATAACTTAAATGAATAAGAATATACCATTTAATAAGAATCCCAGGTTGGATTTTCTTTTTCTTCTTCTTCTTCTTTTTTTTTTTTTTGCAAAAATTACATTGCAGTGGTTGATGTTGCATGTTTTATGTTAATAATTTCATTCTCACTAAAAGAATAAATTTAATAAGCAAAGCTATCATTACAGTTCTGAATTCTGTGAGGGGATATTTCTGTGTCTTTGAGTTTTACATCTTTTGTCTTTATTCTATTTGTAAAGCAGAAACTTTATATATATATGTTTATATATTCAATTTAAATTCTCAACTTTCTAGGAAATTCTTTGAGTATAGTAGTCTAGTTAAAAGGCATTAATAGTCAAACATTTATGTCTTTGTGGGCTCATATCAATCTGCTCCACAGTACTGATGGAACAGTTTCCTTTTGCTCTTTGCTGGTACAGTTCTTCATGTTCTAAGTCTGCTCTGGTCAGGCTGAACTTCAGTTCCTTTATTCCACCATTCTTTCCCCTGGCTGCTGATACCAACCATTCTCCTTGCATGGAGCACTTCATTTACTTCTAAGCATGCTACTAATCTAAGTTCAAAGGTCACTTCCTCATGGAAGTTACCGAGCCAAGCCAGGGCCCTCGGTCCTATATTTCCTTTTACCATGCAGATTTTTGCAATGATCGTTCAGTGATTGATTAATATCTGTCATTCCCACTAACATTCAGGGCATTACATGTTAAGGTGTGGACTGCTGAATGAGATTTGTGCTTTGGTGAAGGGATGGAAGAGGGGCAATGAAAATAAAGTCTTGTGTCTGAGGAGCACATTCATTACATCTTGATCTACAGGCTTGACCAGAGACGATGCATCCCAGCAGATGAGAATGCGGCAGCTATCTATCGATTGCACCATGACTTTAAAATTCTGCCACAGTTTTTTTCTGTAGTTGGTATGGCTGTGCTAAGATAATTATCATCTTCATAGCTAAATAACGCTCTCAGCTTTGGCACAGGTTTCACATGCATCATCTTTCTACCACTAACCAGTGATCTAAAAGGTACGGAGTACTTAAGCATAGTACATGCTACCAGTAGCAATGACTAATATAACCCACATCATTGTGGGTCCTTATAAGGTGACAAAATGACCATTTCTAAAATTTATAGACAATTTTACATGTTCTTACTGAAACTATCAATATGAGGTTTGTGTCAAAAGGAAAAGGGTGTGTGTAACATCCATTGTTAAAACCAGAAACCCCAGAAGTCAGTGCTTGGGACTGCTGGGAAATGCAGGCATGCTGTATAAGCCTGTCTGCAGAGCACAGCTCGATGCATTAACTTTATTGGAAGCTGGGAAAAGAGTTATCCTGCATGGCTGCATATGGAGGATCAAAATATTACAGTCTAGTAAAACTGTAGCCAGCCCACAGAAAATGAGCATTTCAGGGTTAACACTCTTCTAAGAGGAAAGGCTTTTCCACACCCAACTAAAAGCCAAATATCAGAATTAAACAAAGCTATTTAAGTTAAATAAAATTACCCAACTAAGAATTTTGATTTCACTTTCGTATTTCACCACGACCCAAAGAACTCTTCCCTCAAAACTCATGTTTAGGAACTACTAAAGAAGAAAAGTCAGTTGAACCTTCCCTGGTGAGGCTCTGAAAAGAGGCTCTGTAAGGTCAGGGATTGAGGAGCACTCCCACTACAAATCAGTCAGAACTGAGGGGTCGTTTGGGGATTTTCTAGTGGGATTGATTAGCACAGATCTTTGCAGAAATAGACTATGCAAAGAACAGTTTAGGGTTTTTTACATGTGTCTCCCCCCAACCCCAGGCAATGGAGGAGCAAAGATAGGCAGATATCATTATCAAGGATGTTTCTCCCTTGGAGGAGTATTTGGCTAGCATGCAGGAAACCCTGTCTTTCATTCTATCACCCTGGAAGGATGGCATTTGCCAGTAACACTCCTGTAGTAGAGTTAGGAGGATAAGAAGTCCAAGATCATCTTTGGACAAATATTGCATTTGAAGCCAGACTGGGACTTGTGGGACTGTCTGTCTGTCTGTCTATCATTATTTATCTATCTGTAAACACATTTCTTATTTCATTCTCAGAAAGCTTGATGTACATTATTGAATGCCACCCATCACTTTCCAGTGCTTTCTTCTCAGCCAGCTATTTTCCGTTTCTTTCTTCATATTTGTTTCAGCTCTCTGACATGTCAACATGTTCCCTTCAGCACTCCATATTGTAATAGATCTCTGTGAAAGTGACAAAAAATGTTCATAAAAATTTCTATGCAAATTTATAATACCATCCTTTAAAATAAAGGGTGTCTTGATTGGTTAACTTATTCCCAGAAAGATTCTAAAATAATTATTTTCCTGCCCCCATTTCCTCATTTGGCTTCCAAGTGCTTTGTTCTCTGACCTTGTTGTGAGTAAAACAACCCTCATACCTGCTATTTTTCTTCGAGAAGGGAGAGCATCATTTCTCTGGAACATCATAGTGATGTATGGATTGCTGTTAGGGAGGGTAGCACATTCTCCCGGGGCTCAAACCTTCCCCAATACCTCAGAAAGTGACATTCATCTTTACAGGTCATGAGAGCAGTTTTTACTTCATAACATTGTATGGGTTCAGTGCATCTGAATAACACAAGTCAGAGACGAAGAAAATAGAATACAATCGTTACCAGTACAATTCAGTCTCCGTGTAGTGAATGCAGTATAGGGTCAAGGGTTGATGGGGCCATAAAGGGAATGACAGTCCACAGGGATAGATGGCCTACAATACCAAACTACTCGATGTTTGGCAAAAATACCTCAACACGGAACAACATTTGCTGAGGAAAACTAATTGGAGTGCCATTTTTCATCCTGAAATTGTTTTTCTGTTCTTTTATTTGTTCTCTTTATTTCTTGGCCCATGGTTACTTGGTTTTCTAAGAATAGTGTTTATCAGCCCTTTGGAAATTGAAATGAATGCTGTTTCACTGAGGGAAGGCACCACTGTTTACAAGTGGCTGTGTTTACACTCTGCACTGTGCTTATAAGGGGTGAGAGCTGTGTTAAACGCATGAAATGCTCCTACAATAATCTCTTTCAGTTAACTTCACAGAAAACATTTTAACACTTTGATATATTTCCATTTGTGGGCATGTACACATATGTACATATTATGTGTAAGCACAAGAGCAGAGATTAGAATTGTGTGAGTGCATGTACACTTTCTGTTTACATTCATCCTTACTGTCCTTTCCAGTTTGACATTTTTCCAGAAGACAGACATAGCCACTGCCTTTTGGCTCCAAAAATTTTTACAATGGCTTTGTCTCTTGTGTTTATTCCCTGAGAGTCTACTACACCTCTGTGTAGATTGGTGTTGTATCGTCAGTATTTAGGGAACTTATTTTCTATACACCAGAGACAAGTTTGTAATGGAAAATTATTTGTTGTTTCCAAATATCAGTATATGACAGTCGACATTTGTGACTAGTTTATAGATGAAGATCTGGTAACATTTAAATATAAAAATTGAAACATGCATGTATAGAAACATCAATTATTTAAGAAAATGTGGGCCTCCCTACTTTGTTTCAAGTCAACAGGAGCATGAGGTGGGTGGAGTCAGACAGAATGGCTCTCTGAAACAATACTAGTAGCTCATTTTCCCTGATGGCCCACAGGAGAAATTATTTAGAAGATAATATTTCTGAGGATCTCTTCACTGAGCATCAGGGAGTTGAGAGTGTTTGGTAAGGCGCAGGAGGAGCCTGACTTTTGACTGCTTAATTAATGTTATTCATGCACTGATTTATGTTTTCAGAAAATATTCATTGAATCTCTCTCTTTAGGAAATGCCAGTGGACTAGAAGAGAGGACAAGTTCAATTGTCATTTATAATTTGGAGTACTCAAGGTAGATTTAAGTTAGAGTGCTCTACCTTCTTTGGTGGAGACAGAGAAGGCTGTCCAACATGCATATTCAGTCTATGATGAGAGTTGCAGCTAGCTGAGGATCAACACAATTCGCTGTTTATTTGAGCTCAGTAAGAGTGATTACCTTTCATGGCAGGTGCTAATAATTCAATTTTCTAATGTGGACAGTAGAGCTCAGAACAGCTATTATGATATAGAGACCCAACTGAACTTAGCTTGCTCCCCAAAGTACTCTATGACTTCTTACTGGCTCTTTCTCTGCTGAACTCTCTCTTTATAAAAACCAAACGCGGCAATCAGTGCAGGGAACTATGCACATTTGGATGGCTATTGAGTATTCTGGACAGCACAGTTGCCACAATCCTTTCAGCTGTTGCTGCACGTATGTATGCAATGCATGTTCTGAAAGAAATAATAAAGAAATGAATTTACAAGCTGCATGCTGTATTTTGATAATGCCAATTTGTTTTCCTTCCCCAAAGCTGCTAATGTCACTGTCATCTTGACTGCCATCGGCGTTTCTGTATACCCTGTCTGCCGCTGTGCTCGGTTAGCAAAGGGAACCTATCAGTACAACAAGACAGGGTCCCCCCCACCCCCACCTTCCCACTCTGAGCTTCATTTTAAAAGGCTGTTTGTTTTGTCCTAATTGTAATTGAATCAGTCTTTGTCATCCATCAGTGTCTGCATTTCACAATCTGAAGCTGATAGCTCATATTCATCTTGTGCAAAGTAATGGCGCCAAATGACACACATAATAACTCTGCTTAAAGCTAAGTTGTTTCACTCGAGGAGGGGCTGGTGCCTGAAGCTGTCACCTGTCTGGCCTTAGTCTCCTGAGTGCTTCTGCCCACACAGGCCTGTTTTCCTTCTGCATCTCCAACAAGCCCAGCGAAGGAAGCAAGGAACCTACAGGGAAATATGAGATGCTCACTGGCATACTTTGGTGGAGGGGTAGACTGAAGAATTCATACCCAGCCTTCAAGTACAAGAAAAGCCTGTCAAATGTGTATCGAACCCTGAATTAGGAGCTCTGGGAAACCACGTCAAAATAATAAACACATTAAAGATTAATTCTTGGTAGCATTATGAAAATTGAAAACATCCAAGAAAAGGTTATAAATAGTGTTTATGGGTGGCCTGACCTAGCCAGACTCTGTAATAGGTAATGGAGAGCATACATTTATCAGATTGGGGTCTCAAAACTAGAGAAGTACAACCTGGTCCCCTTAATCCTTCAAAGGTGCAATGATGATCCTAGGTCACCTGCCAGGACTGACTAAACATCAGCATCTCACTCACACTCTCCCTGTGTGTAGGCACGTGATGCTCTGTGGAAGGCAGTGTCCTGGGGAGCACGCCTACCTTTACCCTGCCCCTGGCACAGGTATACCCGTAACATAAACCTTTCAGGACACTTTGTCATCTCAATATCTACTTACTGCTTGGATAGCCTGATAGTTTTTTTTGTGAGAGGGTCTGTTAATTGGAAATTCCAGCCACTAATGGCTAAAGTTAGGAGTGGTGTCAGGATGCAATAGTCCCTACATGGCCAGACAACCCTCCCCTGCTGTGTTTAGTGTCAGCAAGTACGATGCAGAAGGTCCTGCAGCAGAGGGCACAGGCTTTGGTCACCTCTGTGCTTTGTTTACTGACCTCACAATGCTCTAGCAAGTGATGGAACTGGATGGTGAGGAAGCTGTCAAGGGGTTACTTTCATCCTTTGGAGGGTGTAGAATTTAGCCCCGGCTCTCTTAAACCTACTCGGACCTAGATGTTCCTTTGAGCTCTCAGATTAAAGTCTTTCAAGTAGTAAACCACCCAAACTCTCGGATCAGAAAATTAGGAAACATTGGTAGATCACAATCTAAGAAGTAATCTGCATCTGTAGATTTAAAAAGAATAGAAAAATTTCTGTTTCAAAAAAGATATATGAGAAAAGTCATAGGCAAAAAGGAGGATGCATTGGTTTTTATTTTGCGCTTGCCATGAGTGTTGGAGGAAATTTCTACTGATGCCAGTCCCTTCATCTCTTTATTGTTCTCGGGAAAAGTGCATTGAGCAAATGTGCTTCTTAAAGTGCTAGCCCCTGCGCAGGCTGTCTGACTGCCCCTTCCTGCCTCAGGCCTGCCAAGACGATGTGCTTGCCCTAACACTGCAGTCACAGCCTCCTTTGCTTTCTCAAACCTGCTGTATGATCTTTCTGGTCTTAAACAATCCTGCTACCTTATAAGTTTTGCCCCATAAACTGGGTCTGGGAAAAAGTGTCTCCAAATGCTGAAAAGTTTAGAGCTATAACCAGAAAGAAGTCTAAATCACCTTCAGAGTTGCCAGGAAGACTGTCCTTATTGCTATCATCCTACTGTTTAACAGTACATCCTGTGACTCTATTTTTATCAAGGAACTTTAGGGGACCTGGCTATCACTGATCACGGAAGTCCTTAGTGTTCGGGGCAAATGTCACTATTGGCTCTCACTCTGGTGAGCAGTCACAATAGTCTGACAGATCTAATTTCTCTGAAGCACATTTCTTTTCTGTATTGTCAGGGGGAGGATCGCAGTGTGGGATAGACAAAAGCAGAGATACAGTGCAGCCTAAGAAGTGGATCTGACTTTCTCCTTTAAATGTCCAAGAGTTCAAACACTAATTTCATCATGGAAGATTATTGTGTGATTGGAATTTTTCCTCAGTGGTAATCCAGGAAGGAGTCATACCAAGGATTCCCTGGGGGAGATGGACAGCCACGAAAGTTGAAAAACCAGCTACCGGGAGAACAGCTTCCTGTGAGCTGAGCTAGGTGAAGTGTTTTCTGTGTTATTTTAATAAGAAGTTTTGATTTTGTCCTTTTGTGGATGCCAGACCCTACGAGGGAAAACTGATATATCCTTTTGGGGTTCTTAGTCTCGTTAATAAAGATACTGAAGAACAGACTCAAGTGGAAGTTTGAGGATAATTTTATTATCAAGTTGTAAGTGAAAAACCCAGGGCAGGCAAGTTGTAACTCTCAGCAGCTGCCCAGAGGAGGATACAGGAGGACAGCCATGCCACTCAAGTTAAGCTGTCATGGATGTCACACAGCCACATGGTGGACAAGCAGTCACATGGCAGGGAGGGAACATTAGAGAAAGATTGAGGAAGCCTGGGTACAAGAGGAAGCAGGCTGAGAACACAGAAATAAAGAAGACGTGGAAATATTATACACTCCTCCTAGTAATTCAGAAAAGTCAGTAGACTTGCAAAGCCACTATGAGCCATTGTCCTGAAGGAGGGAAGTTTGGGAAGGGCAAGCACATCATCTCATTAAAAGAATAATTATCCTACCATCTCTTTAGCACGACCTAAGGTGTGTGAAACTGCCTAGGCACGCTCCAACTTTCTTGAGAGATTGTTTTCTCAAGTTGTTTGACTCTGTACAACTGACACGTGAGGCGTCTACCCAGGCCACAGCTCGTCTTCTAGTGCTGGAAGGGAACATTTCTAGGATGTGTGTGGGAGCAGAGATAGACAGTGCGTTTACCTCTTCAGAGAGGTTGGAATGCAAGGAGTCCTCAGGGGGAAAGCGCTCAGCAGGGTGCTTCTCGCTTCTACATGGAACTGCACATCTGTAGCGCTGTCACTTTCCCACCAGGGGTCTGATTTTGGACTGGGATCCCTCTCAAGTCAGCAAAGTAGTCCAGCATTTACAATTCATCCATAGCTGTATGAAAGATAAGACTTCATTGCGCTCTGACTTGGGTGAGGATTTGTTGACTCTGGAATGCGAAATGAAGCCCACTTTGATTTAAGGCGCTTGTCTATTCCACAGAAACTATTTTATATTTGTTTCCTATTCCTTTTGCTTTTGCTGTCGTGTTTGTGATAAAAGATATCGCTGCAAACTCTTTTTCTTACTGGTGCGATATTTTTTGTTTTGTTTTTGTTTTTTGTTTTTTTTTTTGTTTTATTGGGTTTTTTTTTTAACCTCTGAAATGAACAAGCAATGTGAGATGGGGTTTTGTGGCTCCCACTAATTTTAGGAAGAGCTGTTTCAAGAGTTACACAATTTCTTAAGTTCATGGTGAGCCACACAAAGAAACATCTATTTGCTTTGCTTTCTCCTCAGTAGCTGAGCCCATTTGGAGTACACAGCGGGTGCATAATAAATACTTGTTGACTTAGTTGAATTTGAAGCCTTTTATATATAAGCTATTATGATTTAGCTTAAAAAAAAAAAAACCCTTAAGCCCTTTAGAAGGGCTAATTAGAGCCAATAACTTTACTGACCTGTGCTGGTTCTGAAGTGCTTGGTGCAATAACGCTGCTTTTGCAAGATGGATATTTGACTGTAGAGCCTGTCTGGTTTGAGAGGCTCACTGTTTTATGGGCTGTATGTGGTGATCATTTGGATGTAATGATCAAATGGGGGTTGCCCAAATTGATCGTTATAACAGGACTCCACTGTAATTACATTTCCATAAATGATACTCAAATCCACCAGGGAAATCAACAACCCCTTGGTGTGCCCACTTCCAGCACTGATTACAGTTCAGGTCTTGTAGCACTTTCTAAACAAAAGGTAATTAAAATTTTACTACCCATAGTTAAGGCAAAATGAAAAGGCAGCTTTTTGTTCTAGATTCCAAAGTGCTGTTCTTTGTAGCCAACTTGAGAAGATGAACAAACAGATATTAGGATGTCTAGAAATTAATGCGTGGGCAGCAGTAAGACTGAGGGAGGCGGTAGGACTCAGAATTAGAGCGGAAAACCCTAACTCTGTTTTCCATAGCTGTGTCTTCTCAGCCCTGTCATTTCATCATCTAAACCTCAACTTCCTCATCCTTAAACTAAGGATAATGTGGTTTATAGTTCATTAAGTTTCTGGGACAATGAAAGGGCTACTGTTTGTAAAATGTTAGCTACATCGCTGTGTGCCCATGTTGGTGAACACCCAGCAAACCTTCAGTGCTTGTCATTAAGCTTCTTACTTTGCTTTCTACCTACTCAACTGACACTTTTCTCTGGTGACACCATAAGAAACATTCTATTTGTTGACTGTTTCCAACAGTCTACATACAACTCTCCATAGGTAGTAATTCTGTGGTTTGCAGCTCTCTGGCTTAGCTTCCATTTCTCAGTATTAGACTCAGTTTCCTGGCGGGAGTTTCTGCCCTGTGTGAAGAATCAGAATATTCTACTGACTTCAGATCCTCAGATTCCTGAGGCATCTAACACCATAAACAAGAAAAAGGTTATGGGGCAACTGCCATGCCCATCCTACTGAGCTTTCTCACAAACTTTGTTTTAGCTCAGTCTAAATACTATTCTTCCATCAAAATAGTATTTCAAATAATTTTATTTTAATCTTTTGAGCCCTTTCCAAGAGATAGATTTAAAGCATCACAATTCATTCTACAAATTACTCTAGCCAGCAGATCTGCCAACACAAACCTTCCTCTCCACAATGAAACAAACCAAGGGGAAAGGTGGTACATGCTGCCATCCAGGAAGTCTGTGTCCAGAGGGCCAGCCATGGTGCAAAACTCAAAACTTCAGTGTCAAGGAAGCTTTAAAACAAATAAACAAATAAGAAGTAAAAAATAAAAATAAAAATGATGCATTCTAAAAGGTTTTCATAGTTTTTATTTTTAAGACATATACTCAGTATGTTGAAGTTTTATGTAATAATTTTTGAGATTTTTAGTTCTAATAGATTTTTTTGACACAGTCTTTATGAATTATTTATAATTCCAAAGAACTCGCTTGGAAGTAGCCAAAAGTCAAGAAGAAGAGAAAACTTCTGGTCTCATGATGGTTTAGGTTAAATAAAGGACTAATCATTGAATAAAAATGACAATAAAATAATTTTTAAAAATTAAAAAGAAAGAAGAAAAGAAGCTAATTGCTTTAAAATGACAATGCCTCTGACTGGGAGAACTCAAGGGCTTTGCATCCTTTGCACATATGTCTTGGTTGATTTTGTTCGAAGAGAAAAGCTGCATCTGGAGGTGTTCTGCACAGAAGTGGAGAAGATTCCCACTCTGCCACTCCTGAAGCAGTCAGTGAGGAGTAGGTCTTCCCTGCTTAGGTCTGTTTTATCAGGCCCATTTCTAATTTGAGAGATGCTTATTTTTAACTTCTGATTTTCTTTGTTTTCATTGCTTTTACTAGCAGTTCTTTCTGTCTGAATTATATTTACTTTATAAAACTAAAATCATGGTTATAGATTAGCATACTTTGGTTTCTGACTGCTACATTGTATAATGAATAAGGACACAACATCATGAAAATAAAAGGCTCAAATCTGCACTCTAGACAAAGGCTAATCAGTCACCAATCATCTACTTACTGGGCACTTTCCAAGGCACACAGTTCATGCTGAGGGTGGGAACTGGAGGAGATTAAGCAGGAAGTCATTTTACAAAGCAGGCAAAGGAAGAAGAATGTAATCTGAACTGTCAAGTACTTTCTTTTAGACAATGTCTTATATTCTACATTAAGAAACATTTTGCCATCAAACAAACATCCACCAAAATAAACACAGGGCTTGTTCTTTGGGGCCAAGTATAAGTTGCAATGAGTTACTTCTCAGTAAACTCCCTGACATATATACAAACACTTATGTGTTTAAGTCAAGCATTATATGTTGGTTCCTTTTTGTCTTTGTGATATATTCTAGTATATAGTAAGGCATACTGAAACAAACCTTAAAAGCTCTGAAAAATAATTGATAGTGATTAATTCCTAAAAAACAAATCTTTCACTGTTTTCAAAATCATTTAGAATTCATTACAATTTCTAGTTAATGTCATGCCATCTTTTGCCCAATCTAGATCTTAAACGTAGATTTTATTTTCTTTTGCTTTTTCTTTTTTACTTTTCAGTCAGATTTTTTTGTGATTTTCTTGATTGTTTCTGGGAATATTTTCCTGTAGTAGGCTTTTAAAAATAGATTTATGTCAGTAGATATTGCTTTGTGTCTTAGTTAGGGTTTCCGCTGCTGTAAGGAACACCATGAACCAAAGCAACTCGAATAAAGGCAAACACGTAATTGGGACTGGCTTACAGTTCCAGAGGTTTAGTCCATTGTCATTAGAGCAGGAAACATGGCAGTGTCCAGGGAGACATGGTGCTGGGGAAGGAGCTGAGAGTTCTACGTCTTCATCCAAAGGCTGTAGAAGAACACTTTCACACAGGCAGCTAGAAGGA
>JADRCC010529963.1:0-15307 GCA_019843855.1 Hylomyscus alleni
ACTTAATTTTCTTTCGTTTTCTTTCAAAAACCTAGCGAATAACTCATGGCTGGTGAGATTATGAACTCTAGAGCAGAACCTATTACTGACATTTTTCCTAAACCAGCTTGATTTTCCCGAAGCATTCTAAACATTTGTCTTTATATCCACAGATAAGTGTAGCATTCAGCCCTCATCAATGAGGTTTCTTTGTGTGGCAGATGGAGATCATTAGAAAAATATAAAATAAAAAAGTGAAACAACAACAACAAAAAATAAACCTTTGGATAGCCATTTCCATTTGAGCTAGAGTACCAGGTGATTGATGGCCTCAGAACAGAGGTACTAGGTGGGAACAGAACCAGGTAACACAGCAAGTAGTCTTAACCACTGAACTGTCTCTCCAGTCTCTTTTCCTTTCTTTTGCCAGTGTACATCTTATACTTGGATATCCTGCATGTTTCTCACTGTCTTTGATCTCCTTTTATTAACTTGCTAAGTTCCAATGCACATGAGCCCCGTGCCTCTGTTCCTAGCTTCTATTGTAATGAATATGGTGTTTACTTCCTTGAACAAGTTATGCTGATCTAAGCCTTCAGAGAATTTTCTGAGCAAAGTTTTAAACATCATTGTTCAAAGACAAATAGAGCTACAGAATTTTTTCCATTGAAAATAATTTGTATATTCCCAATGGAATGAGTTTTAATTTGTAGTTTTCTGTGCTACAAAGTACAGTGGATATTTAAGATACTGTCTTGGTTCATGTTCTTGGTCTTTCACACCTCATTGAATGGTGAACTCACAAAACTATATGCCTGTAGTTGACCATGAGGTTGGAGAGATGGCTCAGTCAGTAAAGTGCCTGTCTTATAAGCATGAAGACCTAGGTTCCATCATTGAGTCTACACAAAGAAAAGGGAAATTAAAACAAAATGGGTAAACCATGAGGAAGGCATATCCTTGCCTGTAATCCTACCACCAGGGAAGCAGAGACAAAGGTCCCTGGAGCAAGCCAGCTAGCTAACTCTGGTCAGAATTGGTGGATTCCATGATCAGCAGAGTTTCTTCCTCAATAAATAAAGTAGAGAGTGATTAAGATAGAAACATAATGTCAATCAGTCCTCCACATCTATGTTCAAATACATGGTTACACAAAAACATACATGCATAATCCCCACACACATATACAAAGCTGGGCATCAGAGCATTCACTGAACATCTCTGCATCTCATAGGCATATATAGGTTTATCCCTGAGGTTCACTGTCCATCCAGCATAGCCTACTTGATGAGCTGCAGGTCAGTGAAACCCTTCCTCAAAAATTATAGACAATGCCTATGAAATGACACTGAATGTTATTTAATAGCCTCTACATGGCCATGTCCAATACATGTACATGCAGCTGCACACACACACACACACACACACACATACATACATACATACAAGTTGTTATATAACTTATATCTGAAAAGTCCCCCAAGCACTGATATATAAAGGATTGTTCTCCAGTGGCCCTTGCAAGAAGTGGCAGAGATGTTAAAACATCAACAACTACTACAAACATGGAGCTTCAGGCAAGAATTTTAGTATTTATTTATTTACATGTATGGTGTGTTCTTGTGACAGAGCACACATGTAGAGGTCATAGAACAGCTTGGGGTAATTGGTTTCTCCTTCTACCACATGGGCCTCCTCCTCAGCACTGAGTTCAGGTTCTTGGGCTTGGCAGCAAGTGCCTTTCTCACTGACCTAGTACAAGGATCTAAGAGTTTTAAGGCTGCTCTTGAAGGAGATCATGGAACCTTTCCCCTTTCCCTCTTTCCTCCTAACAATGGACTGCTCTGTCTTCCTCTGTCCTGAGCTCCTGTCACAATGAACTGTGCTGCCACAAGCAAAGGCAATGGGGACCACCAGTCAGGGACCATAATTTCCAAAACTGTCAGGAAAAAAACCCTACTATCCTTTTTATATATTGATTATTTTAGGTATCTTATAAAAGCCAGAGCCAGGAAAGCTGATATTAATACAGTAGGAGAACATAGAGTATAACCATAAAGTGGAAAATAAATGAATTCCCTTATTCTTTGCCTTAAAAATAAGTTCTATTTTCTCAAATTTTGTTCAGCCTAAGATATTCAGTTAAAAATACAACAATCTACTTAGTAGATTTTGCCTTCCTTTGAAAAATGTTTTTAGAATTATTTATTTTATGTGTATGAGTATTTTGTCTGTGAGTATGTATGCATACAGTGCTTACATAGGTCAGCAAAGAACACTGGATTCCCCAGAGCTGGAGTTACAGGTGGTTCTGATTTTGGGAACTGGACTGGGGTTCTCTACAAGAGCAATACATGCTCCTGACTCTTGAGCTGTCCATCCAGCCCTGTGTTTATCTCTTTTTTATGTAAGAAAGTTGACAATATCTAGTTAAATATAAACCTTTGAGAAAATGGTTAAAAAGAAAAATAAAGATAGGAACAAAGTGTGAGAGGTGAGGAAGGAAGGAAAAAAATGTCTTGTAGAAAAAAAGCATCACCAGGAGTCACTGTGAGTGCACCTGACAAATACCAGGAGGGAGGTTTCTGTTTGGGTTCATTGTGTCTGAGAATTTCAGTCTAGCAGTGAAAGAGAGTGGAACCACGAGAAGGAAGCTGGTTCTATTATAGCCAACAAGAGTCAGGGATGTGGAGATCACCTTTAATTGTTCAATCCCAGTATCTATTCCTGCTCATCTAAGCCTACTTTCCTAAAGGCTCACAGCTTCCCCAAAAAACCACCACCTTCAGAACAGGGATTCAGACTCTGAACCCATGAGAGACATTTTAGACAGAACCTGAGCCCATCAATGTCTTTGATTGAGAGCTGGTGTCTGCTTCAGAGTGCTCTGTAGCAGACATGAATGTCTCATTGTGGATTGCAACTTCTTCCCAAAGCATCCTAGACTCATTCCTTTCATCTGCCCTACCACCTTAAAAGCAAGAATGACTTCTACTGCATGTCATTCTTCTGATGCGCAGAGATCTAAAATAATCAGAAAACACACATTTTTCTCATTGTATTCTTGACCTTTTACATAAATGGACTGAACCCTGAGAACGCCAAGATCCCTTGGTGAGCCTGTAATGCTGAATCCCTTTTTGTTATAATAAAATTATTTTAGTTCATATTCCATCTCAAACTTACCAGGATTAGAAACTGCATTGTTTATGAATTGAAGATGTATCACCAGAGATGCAGAGCCATGGAAGCGGACACCAGATTTCTCTGTCTGTAATCCTCCACCACTCTTTACCTTCTTGTGGCAGAGGGTAATAGGCACTTTGGTACACCCAGGTTTTGGCCAAATTCTACACAATTTTGTTTCCCTTCCTAATATTACGTGTCCACACAGCTTTCCCATTGGCTTTCCCAACTTTTTTTTTATTATAAATCTCCTATTGATCTATTAGAGTACTAAAACAACCATATTTTTATATTCAGTGTGCTCAGAAGCATGCTAGAAAACACTAGCATAGAACTCTTGCCATGACCAATCTTACTGCCTGGTTACAGAAACTGACATCTTAAAAGACGAATGCTCAAAACTTCATTAAAATGTTAAAGTCCATGCTTGTTGAAGAAGCTATAGGTGGATGTTATTTGTGCTGATGCGGAGAATACCAGGAGTTAAAGAAATCAGGGAGAAATGGTCGGTGGGCTGCCCATGCTCTGAATTCCTTTCTATCCAGAAGAGTGTCAACGTGGATTCCAAGCCCATCATCCACCTGCTACAGCCTCGAGGCTGTAGTGCAAAGTCGGGACTGGGCATGAAATTTTGTAGTAACTGGAGTTGTGAAAGGGCTTCTCTCCAGCTGGGAGGTGAAATGGTTGTTAAAGAGAAAATTGAAATGGGATTTACGAACAGTTTTCCCCAATTCCAGTCATGACTGTTATCAAAAGATACATCGCCAGTGTGTCTTCTTCTCCATGCCGAATAAGAAAGGTGGTAGGAAGTCCTTGAAGCTTCTTGAAGTTTTTGGCATCAGGCACAGGTGTCAACATGTGTGATAACCTAATGGTTCATGTGGTTTAATGGGATGAGGGCAGTTTGTGAGCAAAATATATATCCCCAGAGTATTATAGCTCAGGTTCACATTCCTTAAACTCTTATCAAGTGAGCTTGATATGAAAACGAGCTTGCCCCAAATCACTCCAGTTCTTCCATGGAATAGGAACCTGCTAGGAAATTTCTGATTAGTAATTAGAAAAACTCAGTATTGATGAGTTTGTAGACTATCTAGCATCAAGTGATTATAAAACAAATAAAAAAATATCAAAAGTTCACTTCATCCGATGGAACTTTGTCACATTTTGAGTTGCCATGAAAGTTCATGGCATGGCTTGAATGTGTAATGCCCTCTCTAGGCTTGTGTATGATTAATCCCCCACTAGCACTATTCAGAGAGACAGTAATGGTCTATCTTGAGGCAGTGCATCTTTGGGGTCTGTCCTGACTTCTGTAGCCTGACTAAATTATCCAGTATGTGACTCATTCCTGGTCTACCGGGAAGTGAGGAACAACTTGCACACATACCACCACTGGATCTTTTTGTATCACGATGCCACGGGCACTACATGCTTGTCTGCCACAACGGGCCACAGCCCTCCAATAAGGAGTCAAGTAAACATCTCCTTTCTCAAGTTTACTTTTGGCAGTTTACTTTCTCAAGGTATTTCATCGCAGTGCTGAGAAAATTATTTTATTCCTTTCTTAACTACTGAGTCCCAATTTATGAACTCAAGTCTTTGTGTGGAGAAAAAAAATCTATGGGTCAACACAGGTCCTGAGACAACACTGGATAACACAAACAAGGACGTACAAGGACATGCTTAGTGGGTAAAGTGCATAACTGCCTTTCAGCAGACTGCCTGGCTACACGGAAGAAAATGTCCAGATTTTGTGAAGTTTAGAGTCACAATTCTGCTAGGAAGTAATTCTTATCCAAAGGAAAAAGGACGCTGTTTATGAAGTCATATTCTAATGGTTGTGTTCTGTTCATCATGACTATATCAAAATGACATAATTTCATAAATTATAGTTAGCTGTATTTGATTATTTAATGTAATTATTTAATGACAGTATTGTATGCATACACATACCCATCTGCTTAATGCTAATTAAAGATACTTAAGTCTTTCAAACGAAAAGTAAATCCGTATCTGGCTATTGTTATAACCATTTATTTCTCTCACTAGTTTCACTACAAATTCAAAAGGCAAAGTTGTATTCAGGAAAGAGATATCTTGACATTTTATGTTACACCAAATTTTGTATCACACCATCGATAAAAATGCTAAAAGGTAGAGAAAAGTCAACTCAAGTCACAGATCTGAGAGGTTGTTAAGTGTAAATATTTGAAACATTTCCTCAGAGGTCCTATTTATAGATGTGGGTTATATCATTTGAGTGTTTGTTTTTTGAGTTAGCAGAATAAGCATGGTAAGCAGAACATCCCTGATAAGCCATTCTCTCCTGCTCCAGCCCCTCTGACCCCCTATCTGTCTTAGCATTGATATGCACTTCTGCCTAACACACTGCAGATTTCATGGAGAGGATCCACAGAGACTCACTCCTCACCAGTGAAGCATTTTTCTTTGCATTCAAACTTAAAAAACAAATATACATGAGGAGCTGCTTTTAAACTACTCTGACACACTCAGTGAAAAAAATCTCAGGGAAAATACAATATTTGCAAGTAGAGGAAGTCGGCCTCCCAGAGCTGACCAGATTTCACTCAACCAGTAATTAACTTTGATAATTTTGCAAAAGTATCCAGTCAAATACATCTGGGTGATATTGAATTAAAAACAAATTTGAAATTTGTAGAAAATAAATAAGCTCGTTTCCCCAGTGTAACAAATAAAATCACCCACAAAGAAGAAGCCATACCTGGAACAGAAGTGATAGCAAGCCTACGGTTTCAGAGAGCACTGACAGTCATCACTGTGTTTCAAATGATGATAATGCATTTCGGGAAACATTAGACTCATGTCAGCCTTGCCCACTAAAATGCATCTCCAATGCATACGTAAGTCACCATAATAATATTGATAGTAATAAGTCTATGTTCTTATGCCTGTAGCTATAAGGAAAACTCTAATAGGGAGTTTGATTGATGAGAAGCTCTTGTGAGTATTCTGTCAGTAATAGATATGCTAAAATAAACACTACATCTTCACTTGCTGAGTGGCTTCCCTGGAAGTGGTTTAAGTGACTTCCCAGAATGGTTTCCCTCCATCCTCAAACGTCCACTCTGAAGTACTTATTCTGCATTTTGTAGTTTTCCGAAATCATACACTAGGACATCAATGACATAGGAAGTGGAAAATGAAACCAGATCAGTTGCTGAAATTTAATCTTACATCAATATAGCATTATACTTGTCTTGCATTAATTGAAGTTTACTACAAGCAATCTACACTAATCAAAGATGTTTAACATGAGTTATGAGAGGTAAATAACTACAAAAAGTAGGCTTGCTTCTAGTTGTAGTATTCTATTTCTCACTTAATATTACACATTGATTAGGTATTTTTCTTTCAGTGTGTTTATTTGTTTATGAGGGTGTGTTCTCCATGTGCACACAGGTGTATGTGCATATCTGTGAGTGTGGTTGTGTGGGGTATGCACATGAAAGACAGAGGTCAATGATAGGTATCTTTTTGATTGCTGCCTGACTTATTTTTTCAGGTAGGATATTTCATTGAACCTGGAACACCCAGAATCCTCCTGTTTGCATCCCTAAAGCACTGTTCTAGTCACATGCTGACATACCCAGGTTCTGTTTGAGTTCTGGGGCTCTGGGACTTTGCCCACTGAGCCATCTCTCCAAACCTTAATTCATCTATGCTTACTCGTGAACATTTTGTTTGAAGGAAAGTTCCACTATTTGCTATTTATAACTTAGTCACTGTATTCTGTTGTCACCATCCAGGTACAGTTATTTGTTTTAGACTACCAGGACAAAGCCTTTGACACCCATAACTTTATCTTGTCTATTGTCAAACAGTATCTCACTGATGCCTGCTGGAGGTGAATCTTTGACATTCATTTTCCATCAGTGAACAGAGAGTGGTCTACTAACATAATAAGTTTCTATCTAAATATTAATAGTGACAGATGAACACTTAGGTTGTATGTAATACACCTGAAAAAGATTATGTGAAAAAGACAAAGGCTTTAGTCAAAATTCACACACTGTCAGCTACGCAAATAAATTCTGGAGATCTACAGCACACCACTGAGCCTAGATCTAGCTACACCTAAAGTTACATTATGAGAATAGACATTATATTAAATATTATCATCACAAAAATAAAATCAGGCAACAGGCAAAAGGAAAGGTTAGGATAATGGCAAATGTAAGTACTGTTTTAGGTGTGGAGACTACATCATGAACATAATCTTATTTTCAGACTCAGCAAGATATGTAAATTAATGGTCCCTCAACCTGGCGTTCCTCAACCCGGGGAGAATCAGGGTTCTGGTATTCAGGTGGGCAAGGAGTCAATGAGTGACAAACAGACATGAACACAGGAGAGTGCTGAATCTGAGTGTAATTTCTCAAAGTAAGCATCAGACTTACATAGTCATTACAGAAGAAATAAGGAAGTTAGATAATACATCAGCCAAGGTACATTGAGGTCATCTGATGTATAATGATTATTTAAACAAAACAGAAAAATGCCTACATGAAAAATGGTAGGAATCAGGCAGTGGTTACAACTGAGATAAAGTCAGCCTTATCTAAGATAAGTTTATTCTTAGAAGCCAGGTACAAGGGCTTCACGTCCTAGCCATAGTTTCAGTTCTAATCTATTTTAATAACGCACCACCAGCCAGCCCTTAGTAAACACCTAACTATGCTATTTTTCTAGGCTTGCTGAAGTATACACCAGAGAGGTCTCGTTCTTGCTAATCTTTCCGTGAATAATACAATACTCTAGTTCCTTCTTAAATCCCAACCCACCTTCTTCCTAGAGCATTGTAAATTCCTATATATGGGAGTGACTCAGCTGCTATTCTAAGTATTTGTGGGGGACCTCCATTTACTGAGGAGCCCACCAGCTTTCTTCTATTAAGTAATGTAGTCTGCCATACATGACTGTAATGAGAATTGTAAGTTAACTTTGTTGAACTTACCCTGGGATTATTAACTCTTATCCAGTAGACTACAATGCCTGACTTCTTTCACTATCTCTCTTTCAACACTGGAGACATTTCATATGAATAAGTAACATTCTTATGAAATTCCAAGCCCAGGGTCTGCTCAGTGATTGACTAGGATGTTGGAACACTGGTGGAGGCCAGGAAACAAAATCTAACTTGGCTATTTATCAAATCATTCCTTGGGGGCACCTCTATACCTATAGTATAAGGCAATATTGAAAGAAAGCATGCAAAACCCTCCATCGACTATCACAAGGACAAATCTGGACCACATGTGTGTTATAGGACTCCAAGAACCTCCAGGAAACCAGTTTCCGTGAAACATTTTGCCTCAGGACTGAGGCCAAGCTTTTGGACTTGCCATGCAGACTCCACTGGAGTGGGTGTGCTAAATTAAATATCAGATATTTTTGTATGTCAATCATCTCTAAAAAAATAAATAAGTAAAATCATATCTTAGAGGATTGAGGAAGTCCTGACTTCAGTCCCAAGTTCTTCATAAAAGGTGATGAGGTGTTGCAGGCTTTAACATCAGCACCAGGAATATGGAGGATGAAGAAGAAAAATCAGATCTTCAAGGTCATCCTTGGCTACATAGTGAGTTCACAACCAGGCTGAGCTACCTGTGCAGCCTCCTGTTAAAAAGTTAAAAACTGCAAGGGAAAGGCAGTCACTTTGTTTAATTTTAAGAGCCCTTGATTTTTTTCTTTTAATAAATATATTTTTCTACTTGAGGATGTTCATGTCTAATAAAATTATGCATATTAATGATCAAAGATATATCTTTGTAATTTGATCTTGGCACACTTAAAAAGTAATCCTTTGATTAAGTTTACATTATTAAAAGGAAATAAATTCTACACTTTATGTTGAGGACATAATGAGCCTTTAATATATGCTTATATAAGATACTAAGAGCACATTTTCTTTTATTTCTATCAATAATTAATCCCATTGAACTATTTCCAGTATTTAAAAATAGTAAAATAAATTATGTATTTAATTATTTTTCAACATAATATACATTTCATTTAAAGTCTACTTGAACATTCTGGTCTTTTAATTCTTCAGCAGCTATGAAAACTGCATCTCATTTTAATTTGAATTCATTAAGTACATTCCTAGCCTATTATCCGAAGGCACAGAAAATCTATCATGAGTTTAAGAAGAAAATGAAATGTTCTTCATTCTAAACTTTTCAGATATGGATCTTTTGTTCTGTCTCAATTTCCTTACTTTCACATAGATTTCTATATCCTTTGTTCTTTGTGAGCCTGCCCTCATTTTTTTACCACCTGGTATCTGAGAATTTTAAATTGTTAAAATATTATCCTGAATTTCAATCTAATAACTTGGTTTTCACAGCAATTAGCACTTCAATATCGAATCCTATCAGGTAGATTTTACTGATCCAAATATTCTATTTTCACCTTTGTTAAAATTTAGTTTTACTTGTGTATGTGTGTTTTGGTATATGAGTATGTGTGCATTTGAGTTCAAGACAGTTTAGTGTGTTGGTTAGTTTTAATCATTAACTTAATACAGCCTAGATTGTCTCGGAAAAAGAATCTCAGTGAGAGATCTGCCAGATCAGGTTGGCCTATGGTACGTGTGATGGTTTGTATATGCTTGGCCCAGGGAGTGGCACTGCTGGGAGTTTTGGCCTTGTTGGAGTAGATGTGTCACTTGATGTTGGCTTTAATACCCTTGTGCTAGCTACCTGAGAGCCAGTATTCTGCTAGGATCCTTCAGAAGAAGATGTAGAACTCTCAGTTCTTCCTGCACCATGCCTGCCTGGATGTGGCCATGTTCCCTCCTTGATGATTATGGACTGGACCTCTGAATCTGTAAACCAGTCCCAATTAAATGTTGTTTTTATAAGAGTTGCCTTGGTCATGGTGTCTGTTCACAGCAGTAAAACCCAAACTAAGACATTATATCTTTATCGTTGTCTTGACTACTGGAACTGATACAGGAAGACCTAGCTTAAAGGTGGGCAGCATTATTCCCTGATTTTGGAACTCATATATGGGTAGTGAAAGCAAACTGAGCACTAAGCATCCATATATTCATTACCCCACTCTTTACTGTGGGTGTGATGTCACTAACTGCTTCAAGTGCTGCAGCTTTGACTTCCCTGCTGGGATAGACTATAACCTAGAAGCTGAGCAAACCCCTTTCCATCTATGTTGCCATCAGAGTATTTTATTTTAGTAGTTGAAATGAAACTAGAACATGGGTATGCCAGTAAGCCAATCAAAATTCTTTTCCTCAGATGCTGGGAGTACTGCCAATTTCTGACTTTAAGGAAAAGTCTGAAAAGTCTTGCTGTGGGTAAGTTCTCCTTCCTCAGGGCAGCCTATCACCAACGACTGAGTTACCAGACAGTGAAATGACCCAAACACTTAGAATTCCAACTTACCATCAATGAAAACATAGCTTAAACTATGGAGTACTTTGGCTCATTTAATGCATTGGAGATGCTATTGTCTTTGAGAACCATCTGTTCCCTTTTTAACTTCTATCTAGAACCATAGCATTGGTAGTTTATACACATTGTTACAGATGGAGAAGATAGAATACAAACTTGAGTAACAGAGTTTTAATGTGGCAATACATTGATCAGTTCTAAATTTAAAGATCAGTAGGAATAAAAATAGTTTTCAAATGTTTTCCAGTATAAACAGACTTATGGGAGATACTTTCTATAGTACATGAAGGCAGTTGTACATGTCTCAAGAGATTAAAGGCTGTATCATTGAGAGGAGGATTTCCTGGAGCAGTAGACCTAAAGCACCTCTCTTAAACATGAGTGTAAAGCACATGGTTTTTGTTTCCTATGTGGACTGTGAAACCGTTATTTTAGACGTTGTAAAAACATGACCTTCATAACATTTTAATGGTTGCCCATGAGCTATTTGATATACTGGACTTCACTGTCTGGGCATATACTAAAGTTTCACTTTTCTATATAAATAAAAGGCAGGAAAAACGAATTTAGTTAATGAAGAGTGTGTGAGCACCAGGTCCTCTCATTCCATCTCTGCATTGAGTTAGTTCAGAGAGAAAGGTGGTTTCCTCTCCAAAACACAGATATCAGCCCTGAAAGAATGATCTTAACGTCCCCTTAGCCTTCTCTGAATGACCAGTGAAGTTACTTTGATGTGACTCAGGATTCTGGTCCTGTAAATCTTCCATGAAGGTCCCTCGCTGGATAGTACCAGGGTTGTTCTAAGACTTTGGTTTAGTGTGGCTGGCAGAGCCAACACGGGAGATTTTGGTTTTACAATTTTGAAATGTTTGATATGGAAGCTTGAACAGAAATACTCACAAGACAAAGATCAAAAGTTATCTAAACTCTCTGCTGACTTTTAGACTAGAATTATTCTACTTTTATTTATTTACAGGTGTGTGTGTCCAGTGTGTGCATGCTAGAGTGTGTATGAGTGTGGGTGTACATATGTACGTGTGTGAGTGTGTATGAGTATGTATGTATGTACATGTGTGTGTCAGTATGTGTAGAGTGTGTATGAATATGTGTGAATGTGTATATGTACATGTGTGTGTGAGAGTGTATATGAATGAGAGTGTGTATATGTACATGTGTGTGAGTGTATATGAGTTTGTGTGGTGTGTATGTGTGTGAGTGTGTACATGCACATGTGTGTGCTAGAGTATGTATTAGTATATTTGAGAATGTATATGTACATGTGTGTGGATGTGGATGAGTGTGAGTGTATATGAGTGTGTGTATGTGTACATGTGTGTGTACATGCATGCACCCATATGTGTTCTTGGCTCTTGTGTTGAGAGTTGTGAACAACATGCGGAAGTCACTTCTCTCCTTCCACCATGTGTGCTCTGAGAATAGAACTCAACTCATGTTGTCAGACTTGGTAAAAAAAAAAATGTGTTTACCTACTGAGCCATGTCACTCATAATGGTACTATCATTACAAGAAAACTAAATCATAAAACAAGTTGAAATTTTCTACCAATCTTCAGAGCACATCCAAAATAACAGTATTTCCTATCACACTACATTCAACTGGTTTGCTCATTTATTCAGTCAGTGATGTAGAAATATGGACTTTAAAGAACAGTAGCAGGCTAACATCAATTTATCCGGCTAGTAACGGCACTGACAGCTGCTGTTCCACAAGCAATCTCTGTAGTGAAGCAAACATATACAGGCCTCAGTGTTCAAATGTGCATACATCTGCTTGGCATTTTCTCATTTGCTCTAGTTTTGTTTTGGGATTTATTTTCTTTTAAATCATGTGTATGTGTATATGTGTGCAAGTGAAAGCAGTTTACCATAGAGTCAAGGATCCAGATGCCCCTAGAGCAGGAATTATAAGTCACTATAAACCATCCAACATGGGTTCTGGAAACAGAACTCAAGACCTCTGTAAGAGCAGTGT
Source organism: Hylomyscus alleni (assembly GCA_019843855.1). Lineage (NCBI taxonomy): Eukaryota > Metazoa > Chordata > Mammalia > Rodentia > Muridae > Hylomyscus > Hylomyscus alleni. The sequence continues at coordinate 12,615 of JADRCC010529963.1, forward strand.
GCTGTCTCAACTTCTCAGCTGTCTCTTAAGCCCTTGTTATAGATATTAATGAAGCTTATCTCTGAATGTAACCTGAGGACAGTGTGTTCCTTCATTGTATTTCTTCAGAGCTGTGTGAGTCTGTCTCTTGGCCACACCCTATTCTGTGTGACTGTTTACTGTTTAACTTCTCTGTAGAACTTCATGCTACTCTACAGCTTTGATACCATTCAAATACAGTTAATGAAAGAGAATATCAAGTATGCAAACCCCTTGAAGGAATTCTGGGCATTCTTTCACTTCTTCACTGGGGAGGCTGAGGAGGTATGGTTGTGTATTTGAGGCCAGACTTGGTTATACATCTATCAAAAGAAAATTCCTTTTCTTACTTAAGCTACTTTCTCAATTATTTTCCTTTCCTTCTCCATAGCTCCTATGTTTTACTATCTCTCCCCTCCTTCCTCCTCCACACTGATATGATAGTCTATAGTATACTCAGTTACAAATGTTATATCTACATCATATCCCCCTCTTCCCAAGGCTCAAAGGTCATTGTGAAAGAACGGATGGGAAGATTATAAGAGCCATAGGTCAGGCAGGACTAGAGCAAAGTAGTGTCTTCTGGACATGACAGAATGACCATACTCATGAACTCATGCTGCCATAGCTAATTACGCAATTCCTGCATAAGACTAAGCTGGTCAACATTTTGGCATAGAGTGGGAAGAGCTTCCTCAGCCTCCACACCTAAATGAAGAGCTATGAATTGATTATTGATGGCTTCTGGGGGAGACAGAATCCATTTTCTTCAGTCATCACTCGTAAATCAACCAGGCTTCGTTGGATGGCCTCACATCGTGGGAATGGAAGCAGCACAAATTGGACAAATTGGTGTGATATAAAAAGATGGTAATGACAAAAGTCAGAGTAGGTGGGAAAAATGGAGAAGACAAAATTCAGAGTGAGTGGGGTATCTGACAGGAATTAAGGAGAGGAGTGCAGTGAAAATGATCTAAATACAAGGTATACCTATGGAAAAGTCTCAAAATTGATGAAATTATTATATTTAATGAAAAGTTCCTTGAAGGAGACTTGCAAAGCAATTGGTGGGAGGTTAATTTCATAGAAGTAGGAGGATAATTTACTGACTTGGGTTACATCTTTCCAGGTGTCACATTTCTGTGAGGACGAAAAGCAGCTTTGGTAAGAACTCATGGGCCTAATTAAAGAATACAAAATTGTAGATAAGTTTGATGTGGTCAGAGAGATGTCTCAGCAGGTGAGTGTGGTGGATGAGAAAACATATGTTTGAGTTTGAGTTCCTAGCACCCATGGAAAAGTTGAACATAACTGTGTGTAACTAATTCATCCTAGGGTTGGGAAGCAGAGGCAGGTGGATCCTGGAAACTTGCTGGCTAGCCATGATGGGGAGCTTCTGGCTTGTTGACAGGTTTTGTTGCAAAGCAATATGAATAAGGCTCAGAGTATTAGAGGAAAGCACCTGGGATTTTGCTTTGACTCCTATTTATGTGCACATATGCACTACACTCCTTACACATGCAAAATTAGAACTATATAAGTGCACAGATTTCTACTTTGTAAAGGTGTGGTAGCTTGATAAAATTGCTCTAATAAAATTCCACAGACTGTGTGACTTACACAACAGATACTAACTTGGCCATAGATCTGGGGATATTGGTAAAAGATTAATGTAATCTAGGGATTGGCTTCCTCTGAGGCTAGTCTCCTTGGTTAGTTATTAACTTGGTTGGTTATTAACTATCTTATCGGATGTCCCATGATCATAGTTTGTGTCTTTGGCCATCTCCATTGTGAAAACTCAATGCAAATGCATCCTTTGTGTCTTGCTTTTTCTTCTTCAAGAACACCCTTCACATTAGATCTGGTCTTGCTTTAAAATCCTCTTTGAAACACCTCAAAATACTGTCTTTTGTTCTAAGATACTGGGAATTGGGGATCCAACATATCTCAGCCTATGAAAGCAAGTAAGAAATCATGAGTAAGAACAAAGATAAAGTGACCAATGGATCATTGAAGGGAAGAGGTGAAATTAAGGGGTCAAGAAGAAGGAAGCCTGAGGGTTAGAGCCCAGGAAAACCTTTGGAAGCTCCAGTATGAGTCCAAACGAATATAACTAACATTCATTTCCTATGACACAATTCTTGTCTATGCAGTATCTCTATAGGAAAAGGAAGATTCTAGTGCAAGATTATGACAGACAAGACACCATGAAACACCCGGGTTACATGTTAGGCAAATGCAAAGAACATCAAGTTTCTATGGATGTCTTAAAAACTAAACTGAAAAGAAAACAGTATCTGGAACAGGATATGATATTGTAAAATATTTCAACACCTCAGCTGTTCTCTAAATATGTAAAGGGAAAAACTAAAATTTTCAGAATTTTAAAGCTGGCTACCATAACTCTTGGACTTGAAGTTTGGGTATAGGTTTGATGTTTTACTAATGAGTGAGATTTTTATGAAAGTGTCTGATTGATTGAGAGATGTCTCAGTGGTTCAGCATAATTGCTGCTCAATCTTGAGAATAGGAATTCAGCTTCCCAGCACCACATCAGGGACCTCACAAAAGCTCTGTAATTCCATGTACAAGGCATCCTATATTCTCTTCTGGTCTCCTTGGGCATTCACACACACACACACACACACACACACACACACACACACACACAC
>JADRCC010529981.1:0-16007 GCA_019843855.1 Hylomyscus alleni
GAGGGGGGGGGTCACTCACAAGAGCAGGTGAGGGGTCACTCAAAAGAGCACAGGTGAGGGGTCACTCACAGGAGCAAGGAGGAGGGGTCACTCACAGGAGCACAGGTGAGAGGTCACTCACAGGAGCATAAGGTGAAGGAGTCACAGGAGCATAAGGTGAAGGGTCACTCACAGGAGCACAGGTGAGGGGTCACTCACAGGAGCATAAGGTGAAGGAGTCACTCACAGGAGCACAGGGTGAGGGGTTACCTGCAGGAATACAGATGACTCAAACACAGCCAGATCACTGCAAAGTCACACTCCTATCATGGGTGACACCCTCATGGAGGCTGTACTGTGGAGTCACACCTTCAGTTAACTTCCATTTCCTATATACCTGAGCACCCACCTCCCCTAACCTGCAGGCAGCTGGAAGCTGGAGGTCATGGTTAGGTGGAGACCTGGAAACCATCTCTCCCTGTGTGGAACACAAACATCAGCAGCTCCATTGCCATTCCCACAGACCTGCTACTGGGCCAAGAGTTCTCTAGGTCACCATAGAAACCTCTGCTCCATAATCGCTGCTGGTCCTGTCATGCCTGAAGGAGAAAGCTATGCATAAAACAGCCACAAACTTCTGTCATGCACGGATAGCACAGCTGTGCGGTTCATACCTGATAATTGTGACTAAAAAAACTACAATACTGGTTCACACAATCGTGGTACTAGACTTCCATCTTTTTTTCTTTACTGTTTTCCTTTGTACGAATTGTAACATTTGAATACAGTATAAGCCCAGCAGTACATTATGTATTATACACACTGTTCTGTGCAGTGGCTTAAGATCAAAGAGGAATGCTCGCTCGTGTGTACTTACCGTATTTCACTTTTAATTACATTAAGTACAATTCTACTTCTATTTAAGTGGCTTTATTACTTTATTAGTTCTCTGGCTTGTGTTTTGTGAGGTTTGCTCCTGGGCCCAGCCTCAGGCACTTCCTTCATTCTTTCTCTAAGATGCATGTGCTACCCAAAGATCATCTCAGGGTTGCTTGGGTGGAAATGTCTTTGGCTTGACTCTCATCTCACGTAAGGTACTGTCCTAGGGTTGCCTGTAGCTTCTCTCTGTTCCCCACATCCTGTCCTCCCCACCCTAGCCCCCTGGCAGTATAGAGCTAGAGAAGTTTTCCGTAGTAACTGTAGCAAACTCTTTGTCTTCAGTTCTCTGTCCTCTGTCTGGCACATTGTGCAAATGCTGATGTGCTTCGACTCCTCAGAGGCTCGGTGTCTTTCTCTCCATTCTCTTTATATGCTGTGTAAAGTCATCCATCAAGCTACCTTCACAGTCACTAACTCTTTCTTCAGCCACTTTAAAACCTACCCTAGCATTTGTGACTTTACATTTTCATCTTGCTTGTGTTTTTCTTTTTTAAGACATTTTTATTTTTTTAATTAATTAATTAATTTATTTATTGGTTTTTCGAGACAGAGTTTCCTCTGTGTAGCCCTGGCTGTCCTAGAACTCACTCTGTAGACCAGGCTGGCCTCGAACTCAGAAATCCGCCTACCTCTGCCTCCTAAGTGCTGGGATTAAAGGTGTGCGCCACCACTGCCCAGCCTTTTTAGAAATTTATTAATGTGTATCTTCACAGGCCACATGTGTTTGGGCCAGAAGAGGGTGTTGGATTCCCTGGAGCTGAAGTCACAGGCAGTTGTGAGCCATCCAATGTGTGTGGGTGCTGAGAACCAACCTCTGGCCCTCGAGAAGGCGGCAAATGCTCTTTCATCGCTGACGCTTCTCTCCAGCCTGCCGCCAGTGTCTTCCAGCTTCATAATAGTTTCTTGTTTGTTTCAAGGGCTGGGATTTAAACCCAAGCCTCATGCAAAGCCCTGGTTCTATTACTGACAGATATTCCAGCTTTCTGTTTGCTTTTTAAAAATAGTTCCTGTGTGTTCATTGACCTTCTCTATTAATGAGACATTGTCTCATGCATTTCTGACATCTTTAATTGTGTTTTCTTTGTGTGTGTGTGTTTCATAGGGCAGCATTTTATCTGTTAAATTCTGAGCACAAGCCCAAAGAAATTCTCTTTGTTGCCTCCATTTTTCATTTCTTCACGCTTTTTGTTCGTTTGTTTGAAGCTGAACCTTTTAGACAATATGTTGCAGCCGCTCTGAGGACAGCCTTCTTGTCCTTCAGCTGGACACCAGCATTTGTTTGCTCCTCAGTTTGGGGGGAAGGGGGCAGGGCACCATACTGGCAATGTCACCTTGCCACCCTCATGGCTGCCTTGGCCATGCCCAAGGTTCCCTTTGGAAGGACCCTGGCGGGTCTCTTTCTTGTCATTCCCTAACCACATGGAGAGCACTGGATGACAGAGGGCACTGGGTGACAACTCTGCTGGCTTCAGCAGTAATCTGGCTGCAAACTGCTCCCCATTCTGACCCAGTCAAAGACAGGCTCCTCTGGAGTCCTGGTCTGTAGTTAGCTTTTTTTTTCTTCTTCTTCTTTAGGTTACCTTTGCCCTCATCCGGTCTGTCCCCTTTCCTTCAGCTTCCAGGAAGCAACAGAAGCTCCAGGGTGTGAGGCTTGAGACGTGTGTCTTTGTTCCCTGGGGCCCCGGGTCAGCGGATGCTCTGTGACTCGGTGAATCAGCAGAAGGCATCTCCTGTCACCTAGTGGGTTCTGGTCTTGCCCTCTCCAAGAATACACGAGGCAGACAGCAACGAGTACAAATGGAGGCACTCCGTTGCTAACTGAGGATTTAACGACTGAAAAAGGTGAAACTGATCGCCCCTCGGGCCAGGCATGGGAGCAGTCCATCTCAGTTTCCAGGGAGTCTTAAAGCAGAGCCAGGGCCGCCAGAGCTGCCAGAGCCGCCAGAGCCGGGAAGCAGCAACCCGGTCCTGACGAATGTAAAGGCTCAGACTACCCACGTTTATTGAGAAACAAGCTGCCTTTGATGGACTGAACGTGAGCACACACGTAAGGAGAGACTTAGGAACAATCAGAAAAGAACTGTCAGTATTACCTGCGCAGATTCTCAGTTGCTATGGTAATTGTGAAAGCTTGCTGCTTTCCCACCCGGAGGCTCTGGCCATCAATTTCCTTCAGCTGAGGTTTTTCAGCTGTGACTGTTTTGATTGACAGCTGTCAGTCAGTAAATCATCCTCTGCCTTCTGGGCTTGAGTTTCCCAGTCATATAGTGGGGGTGGGGGGTAAGTTGTATATTAGTGATCAAGAGAGCTCCATCTTGGAGCTGTATCTGCCATGGCCTGTCTACCTCTGCACTTTTCAAATACACGACTTTTGTTTGTTTCTTGACACTGTTTCTCTGTGTAGTCCTGGCTGTCGTGGAACTCACTCTGTAGACTAGACTAGCCTTAAACTCAGAGACCCCCCCCCCTGCCTCTGACTACAGAGGTATGTATGGTCTGCCTTCTAAACATAGTATCGTTTATCTCATTTTCATTAATATGCCATCCAAAAAACTTCTTTTTGGAAACGGTGTGAAATGAATCCATCTTAAGCTCAGTAGTCATTGTGTTTCAAGGTCAAAATAAGTTTATGTTTTCTACAAAACTTAAATTTCTACATCTTAGAATGTAACCATAACTCGAGCCTTCCTAGAATTTGACTTTCTCGGTACCTGACTGATTCTTGACCTTCGCCCACCCTCATAAGATAAGGTGCTCTGCCAAATAATTTTGAGATGTTCTGCCAAGTTCCTATGCAACCAAACTTCCTCTAGGAATCCACCAGCCCTAAAAGACTCCTTAGTTGCCTGGGAGTGGTTGCATATGCCTTTGACCCCAGAACTTGGGAGGCTGAGGCAGGCAGATGTTTGCGTTTGAGGCCAGTCTAGTCTACACAGTGAGTTCCAGGACAGCCATGGCTACACAGAGAAACTTTACCTTGAAAAACAAAGCAAACAAACAAAGAACCAAACCAAACAAAAACCCCAACCTTAGTCTTACATTTTTTGAACTATATAAACCCCACTTTCTCCTGTGCTCCACACTGTTCTTTCAAACCCCACTTTAGGGAGACGACCATTTCTGATAGAAAATAAAGCTTGTGCCGGGAAGTGGGGGCGCATGCCTTTAATCCCAGCACTTGGGAGGCAGAGGCAGGTGGATTTTTGAGTTCGAGGCCAGCCTGGTCTACAGAGTGAGTTCCAGGACAGCCAGGGCTACACAGAGAAACCCTGTTTCAAAAAACCAAAAATAAAATAAAATAAAATAAAGGTTGTTTAACTTGACTAAAAATTTTGGGTAACGGTCTTTATTCTTGCTTGGTGGGATTACCAGGTAGGCAGGGGTTACCTGGTGTCAGCTGTCTACTTGTTAACAAGGAGTTCAATGTAGGTCTCTGTGCGGATGAAAGACATTTTTCTCATCCAAGTGGCTATGAGCTTGGGAAGCAGAGGGACATGCTTGCTCCATCTTGTCATCACGGGACTCTGTCTTCTTTTCTGGCTTCATGTCCTTAGAGAAGACAAGTCCTTTCTTGCCAAAGTGACATCGTGAAATGTCAGGGCCACTCCTTTAAGCAGCACCCATTCAGAATGTTTGAGGGCTTTCCAGCTGCAGGGCACCCTGGGAACCCCTGCGCTCAGGAAGCTGGAAGGATGGATGGACGTTTTGGGTTTGTCTGTTTGTTTGTTTTGTTTTGTTTTTTTTTTTGTTGTTGTTTTTTTGAGACAGAGTTTCTCTGTGTAGCCCTGGCTGTCCTGGAACTCACTCTGTAGACCAGGCTGGCCTCGAACTCAGAAATCCGCCTGCCTCTGCCTCCCAAGTGCTGGGATTAAAGGCGTGCGCCACCACTGCCTGGCTTAGGATGGATGGATGGATAGTTCAAGGAGGATGATAGGTTCAAGGCCAGTTGAGGTTGCAAAATTAAAATTAAAATGGACTCCACAGCATGACTGCAGACACCTTTCCTGCTCCCGTTGCTGCCGTGCCTATCCACTTTGAATGCATGGCTCCTTCGGATGTGTTGCTTCCTGTGAAATTCCCACAAGGCCCTTGCTACTTAGGATGTTATTTCTCCACTTTACAAGGGGATGGGGACGACTGGATAAACCCACGGAGCCACCACGTTTCCCCATTTACTGTACGTGCGGCCCCACTCAGCCTCCCAGACCCGAGTTCTCATTATTGTCCAGGCTGTTCTCTCACAGAAATCAAACCCAGGACGCAATTGTATCTTTCCTGTCACTGCCTCCACCCACAATGCATCTCTTCTCCAGTGGAGCTGGGGAAGCTCCTCCACCTCACCCCATCTCCTTCCTGCATCTTCTTCCTGGTCCACCCAGAGGTCACTCCGTGTCTAGGGCAAGCAGGTTCCTGGGTCTTGGTGATTACTCATGCCACAGGTTGGACCAGTCCGTGAGCACTTGGACTTTTGCTAGAGCTTTAGTAAAGGAGGAAGCCCTGTCCCCATGGTGACTGGAGAGAGACTGCTTGCAGGAGCTATGCTGACTCTTTCTGAAGCCTTGATAGGAAAAGCAGACAGCAATGGAGGGAGAAACCTTGTCTGGCACCGTGTGCCTCCCAGTTCTGTCAGAACTGCCTCCTTTGTGGTTAGCATTTGAGTGGCAGATCTATTGCCTGCTTTAAAAAAACACCCCTAACAAAAGCCACTGGTTTACAACACCTTCCAGACTTTACCTACATTTTTCAACATGGCAAAGCACTTCCATGCATCTGCTAAGCTGCTAGAGTCTGCTTAACAGAATGTGGTCTCCACCTTCCTGGGATCCACAGCCTGAAGGAGGCAGATGTCTGCCAAATCAAGTAGGGTGGACAGGGGAGGGGGGTGTCCTCAGAGGTGGGCAGTGGGGAGACTGCTCTGAATAGAGGGCAGCAACATGGGCTCTGTCCTGGACCCAGTCAGAAGCAGGGCGCTGCAGGGACATGTACGGACCACTCTTTTCCATCCTAAAAGCCACAAACAAGGACTCTGGGCTTTCAGACAAAGAACTCCACCCTTAACTGCTTCAGGAAAGGGGCCTGTTAAATCGTGAAGCAGAGGGAGAAAGGAGACCCTCTTCGTGACTGTAGCTTCAATAAGTTCAAGGTTTCTTACATCTGATGGAATAGCCCAAGCCCAGCAGAAGCAGCTCAGGTGTCACAGTGACTTCTCCTCAACTCATTTGGAGGAGCAGGCTCAGCTCCAGCAAAGCGGCTCATGTAGGAAGGGAAAAGATAAATGCTGAGGTTGCCTCTTCTCACTTCCCATTGGCCTGAGCTTAGTTCTGTGACCTTGCCTAGCTGCAAGGGAAGCTGGGAAATGTAGTCAGTAGCTGGGCGATTGATGTAGCATGAAGAAGCCTTTTCAAACTTCCTGCCTTGGAACCTCAAGGCCATGGTATTAAGAGATGATGCCTATGGGGTCGGTGTGGCCGTGAAGGCTAACTAGATTGGTGTCCCATTGAATGTTCATCTCTTGGAGTCGTTCAACTCAGAGACCTCAGCTTTAGAGCTGTCAGGAATAGAATTCTATTCTTACATGTCATTCAGCCTAAGGAATTTTGTTCTGGCAGCAGAAATATACAGAGACAATAGTCCTACATCAAACTGAAGCTTTGCTGTCTTGACTTTTTTTTGTTTGTTTGTTTTGTTTTGTTTTTCGAGACAAGGTTTCTCTGTATAGCCCTGGCTGTCCTGGTACTCACTCTGTAGACCAGGCTGGCCTCGAACTCAGAAATCCACTTGCCTTTGCCTCACAGGTGCTGGGATTAAAGGCGTGCGCCACCACCGCCCGGCTGCTGTCTTGACTTTTAAGGCATGTGTGTGTGCGCACACATACACTCATGTGCTCAGTCACTTCTATGTGCATGTGTGGAGGCCAGACACTGAGCCAGGTAATGTTTTTCCTCTCTCCCCACCTTATCTATCTATCTATCTATCTATCTATCTATCTATCTATCTATTTAGAGTTAAGCTCTCCCACTGAACCTGACCTCCTCATTAGGACTCGACTGGTTGGCCACTGAGTCCCTAGGACACTCCTGTCTCTGACCTCCAGCCCAAGGTTTAGAAGTGCACACCCCTGTCTTTTTACCTTTGTGCTGGAGACCCAAACTGAGGTCTCCATGTTTTCACAGCAAGCAATTTACTGACTGAGACGTCTCCTCAGCCCTAAGGATTTTAACAGTTGGCCCATCACTTACAATTATTAATTCTGTTTTAAAATGTAAAGTTCCAGGGCTGAAGAGTTGTCTCCAAGGTTAAGGAACTCATTGCTCTTGCAGAGGACCCCAGTTCAATTTCAGGCATCCACATGGTGGCTCAAAACCAGCTGTAACTCCAGCCTCAGAAGATCTGATACCTTTTTCTGATCTCCGAGAGCACCAGGTATGCACATGCTACATATACACACATGCAAGCAAAACACTCATAAACATAAAAATACTAAAATAAACATAAAAAGATTTTAAAAAAAGATTTATTTATTATTATAAATAAGTACACTGTAGCTGTCTTCAGACACACCAGAAGAGGGCATCAGATCTCATTATGGATGGCTGTGAGCCACCATGTGGTTGCTGGGATTTGAACTCAGGACTTTCAGAAGAGCAGTCGATGCTCTCACCCGCTGAGTCATCTCGCCAGCCTCAAGAGATATTTTTTTTTTAAATGTAAACTTGGAAGCTTAAATTTTTAAACTATTTTTCCATTTTTTTCAAGTCATTAGTTTCACAGAATTGTACAACTACTGCCTCTATGTGGCTTTAGAACATTTATAAAACCTTTTTTAAAATGTATACATTTGTGTGTGCGTGTGTGTGCGTGCATGCGTGTGTGTATGTGTGTGTGTATACCATGTATGTGGGTACCCATGGAGACCAGACAAGACCACTGGATATCTTGGGGCTGGAGTCCCAGGCAATTGTAGAGGGCCCACAAAGGTGCTGAACCAAAGTAGGGTCCTGTGCAAAGGCAGTGTGCGTCAAGGCGGCTCTCCAGCCCACAGAATATGCTCATCCCACACAGGAACTCTTGCCATTAGCCATCACCTGTCCCTGCCCTTCCCCAAGGCCTGAGAAGCACCCTTTCACTCTCTACAGACTTGCCCTTTCTGAACACTTCACACACAGACACAGACACACACACACAAAATCATCTAACCTGTGGCCTCAGTGTGGAGCCTCATCACTGATTAGCACAGAACTGCAGACCTGCTCTGTCTAGTCTTCGGCAGTGGTAGCTCCTTGGGCTGTTTGCACCCTTTGGAAATGCTGCTGTTGAGTTCATGTAAGCTTTTTCATAGACATGGTTTTAATTCTCTTGGGTCCATAAATGGAGTAGAAAATAGCCATACAGCAGTTTTATGTTCAACTTTTTTCTTAAGATTTATTTTATTTTTCCCTTTCCTTTCCTTTTTAAAAACTATTTACTTATTTATTTGAGGGTTCTCCCAGTGTAGCTCTGGCTGTCCTGGAGCTCACTTTGTAGACTAGACTGGTTTTGAACTCAGAGATCCACTTGCCTCTGCTTCCCAAGTGCTGGGGTTAAAGGTGTGCGATACCACCACCCAGCTTTAAGATCTATTTTCAATTGTGTGCATGTGTGTACTGCATACATAAGTGTAGATGCCCACAGAGGTCAGATGCGTTGGATCTTCTAGAGCTGGAGTTACAGGTGGTTGTAAGCCATCCAACACGGGTGCTGGGAAATGAACTTTAGTCTTCTCAAAGAGCAGTGTTTTACAGAGTTAAGGTTTTACTGCTGTGAACAGACACCATGACCAAGACAACTCTCACAAGGACAACATTTAATTGGGGCTGGCTTACAGCTTCAGAGGTTCAGTCCAGCATCATCAAGACAGGAGCATGGCAGCATCCAGGCAGGCATGGTGCAGGAGGAGCTGAGAGTTCTACATCTTCATCTGAAGGCTGCTAGCAGAATACTGGCTTCCAGGCAGCTAGGATGAGTGTCTTACAGCCCAGGCCCACAGTGACACACCTACTCCAATAGGGCCACACCTTCTAACAGTGCCACTCCCTGAGCTGAGTATATACAAACCATCACAAGCAGTAAGCCATACGTACTCTTAACCACTGAGCCATCCTTCCCACCCTTGTATTTTTTTACTAAGTCAAAGTCACCTGTCTCAGAACGGCTGTAGATTGACACTCCCAGCAGCATTATGTGCAATCTGGAGCTCTCAACACCCTCACCAACTTCCTTTAGAGTCCACCTCTTTTCATTAGGGCCACAGTTATAGGCTCATCATGACCAAAAGCAACCTGGGGAGGTACAGGCTTATTTCACTCCCAGTTACACATCCCAGTCCATCATCAAGGGAAGTCAGAGCAGGAACTGTGGCAGGAACTGAGGAGGCAGAGACCAGGGGAGGACGCTGCCTACTGACTTAGCTCAGTGGCTTAGTCTGTTTTCTTATATAATCAAAGACCACCTGCCCAGGGGTGTTACCACACGTAGTGATCTGGGCCTTCCCACTTCAGTCATTAATCAAGAAAATGCACTACAGTCCTATCTCGGGCAGTCTGATGGAGGCATTTTCTCTATTGAGCTTCCTCCCCACAGATAACTCCAGCTTGTACTAAATGGGTGTGTTGTTTTGTTGTGCTTTTTGAGACAAGGTCTCCTGTAGCCTCCACTAGCCTTGAACTCATTCTGCAGCCAAAGATGACCTAGAACTCTTGATCCCCCTGTTCTGCCTTCCAAGCGCTGAGGCTAAGCATATGCTCACGTGTCTGGCTAATGTGGGTTAAAATGGGCAAGCACTCCTCCAACTGGGCCATATTGCTAGCCCATCAAATTCTTATTCCAGTCACTTTTCTACTGCTGTGAAGAGACAACATGACCAAGGCAACTTATAAAATAAAGCTTTAATGGGGGGGGGGGGTGTCACAGCTTCAGAGGGTGAGTTTATAGCCGTCATGGTGGGAAGCATGGTGGCAGACAGGCAGGCATGATGCTGGAGCAGTAGCTAAGAGCTTACAGGCTGATCTGTAGATTGGAAGCAAAGAGAGCGGGTGGAAAAGAGGGAAAGGGAGAGGCAGAGACAGAGAGACTGGGCCTTGCTTGGCCTTTGGAAACTTCAAGTTTATCCCCAATGACACACCTCCTCCAACAAGGCCACACCTCCTGATCCTTCCTAACAATCCACCAACTGGGAGCCAAACACTCAAACAGATGAGCTGTGGGGCCTTTCTCCGCCAATCCACCACAAGTCACATCCATTTCAAAAACTACTGTTTGAGTTTCTGATTTGAGTTTTACAAGATCACTAAGTAAAATTTTGCTTGGGATTAGGACAGAATTTCCAACAATTTCTAAAATGCCCCCAGGGCCATGTCCTCTGAGGCCTTCTATTTGCCAACTGCGGCTGACAGTCACCAGGGTCTGGATCAATCCCAGCTGCCAGCAGCAAAGCACCCGATGCCTCATCCAGACCTGCCTGTACAGGCTGCCCAGGCCCAAGTTCACAATCACCTCATGTAGCCATGGCCCTGTGGAGAGACAGGACCGCTCTGGACCCCAGGACGAGGATGCCAGGGAGGAACCAGCTGCCTCTGCTCAGCACCCAAAACAGTGTCCACCCCTCCCTGGGCCGCGGAGTGCCTGCCACAGTCACTCTGCACCCTGCTCTCCAGGAAGTCTTTCCTAGACCAATCCCTCAACACTTTCACTGCAGAGTATGGCTTCCCTAAAGGGGCAGCTGGAAGCTTGGTCTCCAGTGGCCATGCTGAGTGTGGTGGGACGGGACACCAAGCAGAAGAGACCAGGGCACAGTACACAAGTCATGGGCAAGGCCTCCACAAGTTAAGAATGAGCTATGGGGCTGGAGAGATGACTCAGTGGTTAAGAGCACTGGCTACTCTTGGAGAGGACCTGGTTTCATTTCCCAGCACCCACATGGTGCTCACAACCATCCATAACTCTAGTTCTGGGGGATCTGACGCGCTATTCTGTCCTCCACGGGTACCAGGCACACGCATGGTATGCACTCACACTCACACGCATAGGAGACTAGAATAAATGAATTAAAACGACAACAAACCCAACCAAACCTGAGTTGTTACAGAACCCTGGATTCTGTCCCAGAGGGTCCTCTAGGACTGTGAATTAAATAAACATCTTTTCTTCATAAAGACTGCCACTTCAGGCATTTTGGTAAAACAACAGAAAATGGATTAGAACACGACACACTCTTCCTTCCAACTTCTTCTTTTCCACCTTTTTGGTTTGTTTGTTTCTGTTTTTTTTTTTTTGTTTGTTTTGTTTTGACACAGGGTTTCTCTGTGTGTTCCTGACTGTCCTGAAACTTGTTCTGTACACCAGGCTGGCCTCAGAGCTCATAGATCTGCCTGCCTCTGCCTCCCTTGAGCTGGGATTAAAGGCATGCACCACTACACCCAGTTCTTCCCTCCAGTTTTTATTTCTTAATTATTTATTTATTTTTATTTTTATGTACATTGATGTTTTTGCAAGCATGTATGTCTGTGTGAGGGTATCGGATCCCCTGGAACTGGAGTTATGGACAGTTGTGAGCTGCCATGTGGGTGCTGGGAATAGAACCCAGGTCCTTTGGAAGAGCAGCCAGTGCTCTTAACCACTGAGCCATCTTTCCAGTCCCCATCCTTTCAGCTTCTTATAGGAAGGAAAGAATGTGGTTGTTTGAAAACTCTCCCTGCCTTTCCACCCAGACATCCCTGCAATCAGCCACGCCAATGTACAGGAAGTGTCTGTCCCAATTCTACCCGTCTTGTTCCTCAGAGAAAAAACACTTCACCAAGAGAATTCCTTGGGATAGGACAGGGTGGGGGGAGTAACATTGATATGCATGGGTTGCTTCTTGTAATCCTGCCTGGCCAGGGTCACTGCGGTAGGTTCAGGACTGTGCGCATGCCCAGTGTAAGCTGTCAGCTGTGCTGGTGTTTTTTTGTTTTTTGTTTTCTTTCTGGAACTAATTGGAAAAGGTAACTCTTCCAATTCCACTGAAATTGTTGATCATGTTCCAGAGAAAGAAGCCAACAAAGGGGCTCCGGAGCCAGCCATTCCTGAAGCTAGTGGATTTCAATGGCAAAACAGTTTTTTTCTCCAGACATAACCTGTCCTATGCAAGCAGATGACGCAGCTGGATACAACAAGCAGAGCTGCTCTTTGGTCAGAGCCAATCCTCCGGACTTCCCAAGTGTTTGCCATCTCGGAATCTGCTCCACTCTCCTTCAAGGAGATCCAGCTTCCCGACAGAAGCAGCACAGGCTCCAGATATCGGCTGAACAGAAAAAGCCTAGAAGGTTCCATAGTTTGTGGAGCCCATAGCGTAGCAAGAAAATAAACCCGTGAACAGACACCTGTGATCCTCAATGACAATGAAGGACTTTGTAGGATGGGACTTCGTGGGCTGAGTCCGTGGTGTGGATCTCCTTCCCATCAAGCTGTTTTCCCAATCTCTCAGTATGGAAAGTGAAAGGAAGGGCCCTGCTTGGGCAGGCCGAGTGAGCCACTATGGAAACATAGGCCCTGTTATGGGGGGCTGGGTGGGCTGGGTTTCCAGGAAGGGCTTGGGCAGGAAGCCAGGCAGGAAGGGGCTGGGAGTTCCTGGAAGGACAGCCCAGGCCTGGGGAGCCTCCACGCCAGCATCTGGCCTACCCTTCCCGACCTGGGGAACCCTCTGCATTTCCTGGCACATGCCGGGCATAGGGCAGGCTTGGTGCTGAGACCTGTTGCCTGCAGGCCTCCAGGGCATAGCTATAGATAGGCTTGTGAGGAAAGACTGTCCCCAGGAGTCTCCTGTGGCCGAGTGTGATAAGGTTTACTCTACCCAGCCCAGATAGGAAGACTGCCATATGTTTAAAGCCAGCTTGAAGTATATAGTGAGTTCCAGGGCAGCCTGGGCTACAAAGTAAGACCCTGTCTCAAAATCAAAACCTAATATTTTGAACAGCATGTAACCTGCCAGGCCCTCTGTGTGGCCTAAGAGGAGAAGCCCTATGGGGTGGCTGGGCTCTGCTCTCTATAGAAGATAACCTTCCGCAGGAGCTGAACTTCAGGGAATGGGGAGATGAGAAAGGAGCAGAATAAAGAGATGTCAAAGATGTGGCTAGCTAGAAAGATGCTGGGTAGAAAATGTTATGACCAGCTGGGGACACACCCTCACCCCACAGACTTCTGGGTCGCATGGCAAATGCCAGGCAATGCCTCTTGTGTATTTGTTTGCACTAAAAACCCCTAAATATGGGACTGGAGAGATAGCTCATCAGTTAAGAGCACTTGATGCTATTCCAGAGGGCCCGGGTTTGTTTCCCAGTACCCACATGGTAGCTCACGACTCCCTGTAACTCCAGTCCTCGGGGATTGAGGCCGTCTTCTGGCTTCTGTGAGCACTGCATGCATGTTACACGCGTGTTAGTGCACACGTTATATGCAGGCAGAACACCCACTACACACAAAACTAAAGAGAAAGAACAACAAACAAGAGTGAGGAGAAGCCAGCTTGTCTCTCACCGTCTGTCTCGGAGGTAGTTGATTCTTCCAGCCTTCCACTCTGCCTTCTGAATGGTTCAAGTGACCACCAAGGCAACAGGAAGGAGAGAGAGGAGACAGAAGGGGTGCAGGCTCCTCATACAGCCACACTTACTGCAGGGATGCTGAAACAACCTCGCCAAGGTGGCCAGATTCTGTTGTGTGATCTCTTCCTGTGAATGGTGGAGATGAGGGCAGCCAGCGCAGACCTGGATTTCATTTGGTTTTTGTTTGTTTGTTTGTTTTGTTTTGTTTTGTTTTGTGAGACAGAGTTTCTCTGTATAGCCCTGGCTATCCTGGAACTCACTCTGTAGACCAGGCTGGCCTCGAACTCAGAAATCCGCCTGCCTCTGCCTCCCAAGTGCTGGGATTGCAGAGCTGGATTTCAAAGACCTGGGCAAATGGAGGAGCCAAGCTTCTCGCCCTGGCTGCTGTCCATAGCTTTGATGATGATTAAGGGGGAGAACGGGGTTGTTGTGAGGCTCCTTTCCAAGTGTGGCATCAGGAGGTACTAAGGGACCTTGTGACGGTGGGACTGTGGAATCCCCTAGGTCCTTAGAGACTTGGAGTCTCACTCACATGACCTCAGGAAGATCTCATAAGAGAGTTCAGGAGGATGTGCAGCCTCACCAAGCCCCACTGTTTCCCAGCTTCCAGAGGAAGAAGTTGACCCTTGACACAGAGCCTATACTGTGTCTTTCCTCTCTCGTTGCTAGTTCTTAAAATTTTTGTTACAACGAAGGCTGACTTGCTAATAGCCTCTGGTCTAGTCCCCTGGCCAGATCCCTCCTAGGCTAGCCCCAGACACAGTGATCCTTCAGAGAACCTGTCACCTGCCTGCTCATCATAGTTAACACTGAATGGTTCACGAGTTTCCCCCTTACCTTTGTCTGTCCACCCTGTCATTACCATGCCCTAGACTCTCCAGACTTCAGGTAAGGGCCCACCAGATGCCTCCAAGTCCTGTACTCAGGCCCCAGCATTGCTTGCCTTATGGCGTCAGATGTCAGGGATTTAACAAATAATGTCCTTACAAAGATTTAACTCTGGTAGAAAAGGTCCCACAACAAATAGGGCCATTTGTCATTTTTGGAAAGTCTTTCCTAGGGTGAACTTAGTAGGGGAACAGATGCAAACAACCAGAACAGACTAGTTTGATGATCCCAGTCAAACCCCTGCATCCACCCCCACCTAAAGCAAGCCTTGGGAAATGCTCTACTCCCACAATCTGAAGCTGGGTTTCTGTCATCTACCACCCGAGTACACCACAAACAAAGCATGTGTTAGCGGGGCCCAAAGGTGACAGGAGCCGAGGGAGAATGGGTGACCTGAGTAAGCGTTGGGCACAGTCACCCACTTCTGCTTACCGAGGGCCAACTCACCGACATCTCCAAGGAGGTATCCCCAGAAGGAAACAGAAAAATGTCAGTCACAGACTGAGAGAGCAGGTTTCGGAAGGCCCGCCTCAGTGACGGCCAGCAGGTGGGAGCCAGGCCCCTCTCAACTGCTCCTGAGGAAAACAGGAAAGCTTTCTGAACCAGCTGAGGTTGAACAACATCTGTTCTGAGCGTCTCACCATGATCCACGGAGCCAGGCCTGGAGCCACCACTTCCCCCCACCCCTCCATGCCCACACCACAGGCCTGGAGCCACCACATCTCCCCACCCCTCCATGCCCACACCACAGGCCTGGAGCCACCTCATCCCCCACCCCTCCATGCCCACTCCAGACATGTATATACTGTGTTTTGTCTACTCCTGTCCTGAGTTCCAGGAGGAACACGGCAGGCAGCAAGAGAGAGACAACTCACTGGCCTTTTAGGCTGACCTCCAGACAAAGTGGGCAAAGCTGTTCCCTGGTGGCATCCATCTGTTGGCAGGGATGGGTGGGGAAGATAGGAAGAAGGGCTGGTGGTCAGGGAAGACTTCTTAGAGGAGCTGGAGGGAACCGAACCCAGAACTTGACTCGTTTCTGGCAACCACGGCTGCAGGTTTCTTGAGTGACTGACAAGCAGCATCCTGGGCCAATGGTCCAGAAGGGATAGAGACTATTGGAGCCACCAGCCATCCAATGCCCATGTTCCATCAGAGTGTTCACTGGCCACGGTCACTAACAAGGCCTTCGCCATTCACGTGGCCAATGATGAGTGATGCAAACTCTGGTGCTCTACGGTCTGTTTCCTGGGAAGCAGAACCATCACACTTGCCATCAGGAGACACAGAACACAGGGGACAAGTCCCAAGGTGGAGAGTAGAATTAAACAAGCATGGGGTCTCCTTGTTGAGGGAAGTGAAAGCAAGAGTCAAGGAAAAACTTTAGAGACCCCCAAGCACACACACACACACACACACACACACACACACACACACACCCCTCGCATCTCTCATCAGGTTTCAGGCTTGGGTATATAAGCTGACAGGCAGCTGAGAACCCTGGATACATTAGACCCAGGTCATGAGACACCTAAATGTTATCCCTTCCCTCAGCTCAGCTCCCTCCCTTGGCTTACTTCTATGGGCTTC
>JADRCC010529982.1:0-10286 GCA_019843855.1 Hylomyscus alleni
CTGAGTCCCAAATTCCACATTTTATTTCTTCTTTCTGGCCTTCTTGTACCTTCTAAGACAAAAGTTCTTTAGAAGATTACCTCATAGATAAAATGTTACTCAAAAGGGGAGTTATGAAGGATGTCTACAGTAAGTCCAAAGTAGTGTTTCATCCTCTAAGCTCATTATAAGTTCACAGCAACAGTTTCATATGGCCGTGCACACCTGTGGGTGTTCCATCCTCTAAGCTCATAAGTTCACAGCAACAGTTTCACATGGCTGTGCACACCTGTGGCTCCATCCTTAAACCTGACCTAGAATGATTGTTTTTTCTTGATCACAAATCTGTCCCAAGCCTGTTTTTGGTGTAATTATAAAAGCTCATTGTATTCCTTATGATGCAGCCTTTACTATGTTATGAGGAGTGGCCACATTCTATTCTTGAGTCTAACTTTATTATATCTTTCTGGCAAAACAACTGTCATCTCCTAAAACTTCTTCCTAAAATTATTTGCGTCAAATCAGGAATTCTATAAAATCATTAATTCTTCCAAACAGCATTAATTTATGAAAGTTTATCTTTATGTTGATCTGCAGGAAATCTGCCCAGTAGTGGAGGCTAAAGTCCAAGAATAATCAGACTGTGTAATAGTGACAGGAAAAGGCATATCAGCTGCAAGAAGCAATCTCGAGATGAAGTCTCTTGGGATCATGACTCTCAGAGCTTACACATTGTAAGCCATGCAAGAATGGTAGGCCACCTCCAGGAAAATAACCTGCTAGCCTTAAGTCTTTCTTAGATGGCTCCTGACACAAAGGTACAACCAACAAGCTTAGCTGGCTGGGATCTTGCCTCAAGGTCACAACTCCCTTAATTTCATTTAATATTCTTGAACACCAGATTCAGCTCCATTTCACTTCCTGGTGTCACTTTATTATTTGAACCATACATTCTTCGTTTTTCTATGCTGGGCTTTTCTGGGGATTCTTTTGTCAATGCAAATAATCTGAATCTCTTCACTTTAGCCTTAGGAATACTCTTTAGACAAGGGCAGAAAGTAGCAACATTCTTCACCAAAGCATTCTAAGGATGATTTCTGGGCAACATACTAAAACTCCACTCCTCTGAAACCTCTAGAGCAAGGGCCGCACAGTTCACTTCACCCTCAGCACCACTGTCTTTCATATTCCCGCCAGGATGGTCCATTACGACCCACTTAAAGCATCCTACTGCTCCACAGATCCAAAGTCCCAAAATCCATATTCCTTCAAATAAACAAAAGCATGGTCAGGAATATCACAGCCATACCCCAGTCCTTGGTACCAACTTTTGTCTTAGTTAGGGTTTCCATCACTGGGAAGAGACACCAAGACCAAGGCAACTCTTGTAAAAGAAAATATTTAATTGGGACTGGCTTACAGTTTTAGAGATTCAGACCATTACCATTATGGTAGGAAGCATAGAAGCATGCAGGCAGACATGATGCTGAAGGAGCCAAGAGTTCTACATCCTGATCAGAAGGCAACCAGGAGAGACTGTCTCTTTTGCCCTGGGTGGAGCGTAAGCAAAGGACCTTGAAGCCAACCCCCACAGTGACACACTTCCTCCAACAAGCCCACACCTCTTAATAATGCCACTTTCCATGGGTCAAACATATTCAAACTACTGTAACCAAGAACATTGTCCCTAAATACTGCCACCCAGTGGGAGGCACTACAGGAGGCAGAAAGAAGTCCTGGTGTTTGGGAGAAGTCTATGACCTAGTAACCTGGAAACAGACACCAATCTGAGCACCAGGGTCATCCAGGGTCATAGGATACCAGGGGTCAAAGGTTCAGCCTGTGTCCTAGAGGGAGAAGTTCCTTATCCTATGCATAGCCTAGGTTGGGGAAAGGCTACAGATGACAATGAATGTCATTGTCATTGAATTTAGGGCTCACAGCCTGTGCCTCCAATCAAGTTTAGCCACACACTCTGACTGAGATAATTAAAAGAGTCAATGGTGAAAAGCAGAAAATAAAGACTTGTTCAGTGTGGCTACGTTAATGGATCGAGGCTGCGATCTCAAATTCAATAGCACCATTGCACAGTGGTGGGGTGGGGTGGATTTTGATAACACATTCTGGAAAGGATTTTTCAGTCATTGACTTTGAGCATGTTGAACTTTGTATCACACTCAGGAACATAGGAATGTTCTGCCATGATAGAGAGTCATGCAGGAAGTTAGGTGTGAGGAGGTTGGCTTCCCTGAGTGCATCTGTTCTATCAGACTGGGGTAGAACCTCAGCTGCAGAGCATAGGGGCTCTGATCCTACCAGGTGAGTCCTTCCATCAAGTGCTGGTAGAGGGAGGAGATTCATGCTGGTGCCATAGGAAGGGTCTATAGCCCCACTGTGTGTCTGCTGGTGTCTATCACTGACTTCTTTATTTAAAATTAGCCTGACTTATAGAAGATGAAGATTGTGGTTTGAATAAGACTGACCCCCATTGGTTCATATGTTTAAATGCATGGCCTATAGGGAGTGGCACTATCAGAAGGCATGACCTTATTGGAATAGGTATGGCCTTGTTAGAGGAAGTATGTCACTGTGGGGTGGGCTTTGTGGTCTCATATGGTCAAGCCATGCCCAGTGTGGTACAGTCTCCTTCTGCTACTTGTGGATCCAGATGTAGAACTCTCAGTTCCTTCTCTAGCACCATGTCTTCCTGCACACCACCATGCTTCTTACATAACAATAATGAATTAAACCTCTGAAACTGTAAGCCAGCCCCAATTAGGTCTTTTCCTCATAAGAGTTGCCATGGTCACAGTGTCTCTTCACAGCAATGAAACCCTAACTAAGATAGAGAGGAATCCAGTCTTAAGTAAGCCCACATTTCCCAGCCTTCTTTTCTAACAGTTTCAGCCACTGAGATGGCAGCAGAAGTTTGGGTTTCCAGAAAGTTCCTCAAAGAGGACAAATTCTCCTATGTGCCTTTTCTCTTCTTCAGTGTGCCAGTCTGAAATACATATGTGGTGGCAGAAGCTTTGTCATCCATATTGAGAACATGTTGAGGGTCAGGGCACTACCTCCTCACTAGTCCAGACCTTTTAGTTTTTTGTTTGTTTATTTTTGCTGCATCTCACAAATACAAATAATCACATGATAAACACTTCTCACAAAAATATCAGTTCCCCTGTAACCTGATCTAGATTGTGTCCCAGCATAGAGCCATGAGAAAGATCATGGAATACAGGAGAAATAAGGAGGGTGTTGATGGGACCCAGGCTCTCAGTGTCTCTCAACCAGACCCTGCATCTACCCTCAGCTGCCCAGGTATGCATTTTTATTTGTCAGTATAGAATAAGTATATATATATATATGTATATATGATAAGATATTTATCTCTAGACATCTTCTCCTTCATTTGCTTTTTGTTATATATACATTATATTATCTATATCTATATCATATATAACAGCATAACTGCTGAGTTTGGATTTCCAAACACTCACCCCAAACCATCACACCTCAACTAAGGTCCAAAACACAGTGACTTGAAAAAGGACCCCTGCTCCTTGTGACAAGAGTGGCTTACCTGAGAGACATCCCTTTAGATTATTTTCTAAGATGTACAACAGGGTGCTTTGAATGGCAATGATCCTCATAGGCTCATAGTTTTGAATGCTTGGTCACCAGGGAATAGTGCTGACTAGGAGGTGTGTCCTTGTTGGAAAAGGTATGGCCTTGCTGGAGGAAGTGTGTCACTGGGGGATGGGCTTTGGGGCTTCAAATGCTCACGCCAGGTCCAGTCCCAGTGTCTGTCTGTCTCTGTCTCTCTTTTCCTGCTGCCTGTGGATCCCGATGTAGCTTTCTCACCTCCTCCTCCAGCACCATGTCTGCCTGCGTGCAGCTATGTTCCCAGCATGATGATAACAGACTAAACCTCGTAAGTGTGAGCCAGTTCCAGTTAAATGCTTTCCTTAGCCGGGCGGTGGTGGCGCAAGCCTTTAATCCCAGCACTTGGGAGGCAGAGGCAGGCGGATTTCTGAGTTCAAGGCCAGCCTGGTCTACAGAGTGAGTTCCAGGACAACCAGGGCTACACAAGAGAAACCCTGTCTCAATAAATAAAAAATAAAAAATAAATAAAACAATAAATGCTTTCCTTTATGAGAGCTGCTGTGGTCATGATGTCTCTTCATAGAGATAGAACACTGACTAAGACACTGTGTGTTGCTACCTCCAAGCAAGGTAGCAGATTTCTAGAATGTAGTCATCTTGTATAACTGCGACTTCTACCTGCTCACCAACCAGTCTCCATTTCTGCTTCCCCCCAGCCACTGGGGCAGTCACTCTATTTTCTATCTCTGAAGAACCTACTGCTCAAGTACGTCATTTAAGTGAAATCTTGCAGTGACTGGTTGACCCCCTCAGCACCATGTCCTTCAGGTTCATCCATGGGGCTGCAGGTGGCTGGCTGCTTTTCTTCCTTTTGAAGGTCAGCTAATATTTTATTGTATGGATATACCACATATCCACTCACCCAGTGATGGGTCATATCCACATCTTGGATGCTGTGAACAATACTTGTATAAATTTGTAGGAACTTTGTGAAAATCCTGATTGTAATTCTTTGACTGCTGTGTGTATAAGCACCCCTCCCCCTGGGGCTGGCATTGGTGCAGATCTCTGTGGACTGGGGCTGCCTCCTGAAGCTCGCTCTTGATCTTCGGCGCTTAGGATGGCATACCTCAGAGTAGGTCTCACATGTGGTTGAGTTCAATGTCTTAGTCTTTTCTTCCTCACGTTTCTCTGCCCCATCTGAAAGTCATATGAAGCATGACCATAGCTCCTAGGCCACTGTCACACATATCCAAAAACCAAATCAGAGCGTCTGTCATTAACACAGTCAGTCACACAACTCCTTAAGACAGGGGTTCTTGACCTTCCTAATGCTGCGACCCTTTAATACTGTCCCTCGTGTTGTGGTGACTCCAACCATACAATTATCTCCATTGCTGCTTCATGACTGTATTTTGCTGCTGCTATGAATCATAGTGTAAATATTTGTATTTCCCCATGGTCTTAGGCAACCCTTGTGAAAGGGCCATTCAACCCCTCAAGGGGGCTGAAACCCGCAGGTTAGAACCACTGCCTTAATCCCTAGTGTTCTGGAATGTTCTCACAGTCTGAACCTGTCTCTTTTGGTTGCAGTTTGCATCCAGTGCATGCCTGACCTGTGTATCCTCAGATGTGTCCCAGGATGCTCAGACCCCTACCTGACAGGTCAGCCTCCTTGCCCTGCAGGCTGCTGCTGTCAGGTGCTCCAAACCACAGTCCACGTGCCCACCCCCAGCTCTGTCACCCCTCGATGCCTTTAGTAGCTTTTGTTTTTAACATTGCCCCAGAATGGAATCTCTTTGAAGACATTGCAAGTGACAATTAGGGATTCAATTTAAGATAAAATTCAACCCTAGGTGGTACTGCCAAGTCAAATAACTCAAAGGAGGTGACAGCACCTGACAGGCAGAGGCAACACTGGGGCAGGAGATGCGTTCCTTTTAAAAATCAATGTTTGGCGGCTACAATGTAGGACTGTTGACATTGGAAAAGACAGGACCTTATAACTGGAGAAATACAGCGCAATAACTGTCAGGTGCCATTGGCTCAACTTAATTCTTTCCAAACTCTACATGAGATAGGGGCGTGACTCCCATCGCTAACCCTCTTACCGCCTCTCCCTAGGACTTTCCAGTGTCTTTGGCGTCCACTTGCTCTGCTGGCTCTGAGCTCCATCAGCAAAGATGGTGGGGGAGGTTTGTGAGTCTTGCTCTCCCCAGCACTGTGGCTGCCACACAAGTGGCACTAGGGAAGTAATACTTGACTGACTGCTGAATGGCCCCTCTCCTCATGGATTAATGATGCCAAGATTCATAGCCAATGGAAGTGAGGGTGGAAGGCTGGGGAGAGACTCACTTGTTGAAGCACTTGCATGTGAAACAGAGTTTGGTCCCCCAGAATCTACATGAGTGAGAAGTGGCGAGCTAGAGTGACAGGGAACAGCATAATCGCAGCATTGGGGAGGCTGAGACAGATCCCTGGAGCTCACTGGCCAGCCTGTCTCCGTGAATCAGTTCCTGCCTCCGCACCCCCACCCCCGCTCCCACACACATACATGAACATCTAAACACAGGCATCTTCACATGCATCATGTGGTGGGCCCTAACCTCACATTTCAGCTTGCCCAGCCTTGAAAGAGGGAGAGATTGGGTAGTGGAGAGTGGGTGGTGGAGGGCTGGTATCTTGGAGAGAGACCATTGTCCAGCCAAGGAATGTCACCAAGAACAAGCACAAAGAAGAGATTTCCAGCAAGGCCAATTGAGGCTGTGCTCTTATTGTGGTAGAATATCCCAGAAGGCTGGGATGGCAGAAGTAGCAGCCAGAACAGGACCTTCTCTGCCACGCTTCAGGAGCCCAGAGCTCTCTGACACCATTTGTCAGAAGTTTCAGGGTTCTGAGGTATTTGACCTTTATCTCATGTAATTTAAGAGACCTTTCATATAGTCAGGCCTGCCCGGGCACTTGAGCCAAAACTAACTCTTTCTTTTCTTTAATTTCAAACTAGCCAGCTACAAGATCACTTCTCGCCTTAAGTACTGGCATGACATTTTGTGCTAAACAAACTCCAGGTCAGAGTCTAATTCTCACAACACTGCCCTTTCCAATGTCCCCACCTCCCTGTGACATGACACACCGACATGCTCCCAGTTCTCAATGGCCTCCTGTTCTCTGATTCTGATGGCTTCCAAACTCTACATTAGAGTTTCATATTTGCAATAATGGGTACTATAATATTGGGGTAAAACAGCTCATGTGTTCAGCCAGTGAGAGCTCACCTCTCCCAGTCTCCCCATCTTAGCCTGAGTCTGTGCTGTGTGGCTGAACACTGTGACTGGGCTCTGTGCTATAGACTGGAGGGTGGAATTCAGGGCTGCTGCCATCAGGTGGGGCATTTTGCACTGGACTACTCCTGGTGAAGAAGGTTGGAGGGTGAGAGATAAAGCAAAGGGGGAGAGCAAACTCCCTTGTAAACAAGCCTACCCCCTTGACAAGTAACCTCCAGACCCAAGAACCTATCCTGTCTATCATAAGAACCGAGCCCAGTACCTGACCACCTCTTGAAGATCCTGGCTCCCAACACTGTTTTAGGGGGGCAGTGAACTTCCAACACGTGAGCCGAAGAATGGTGAAGTATGTTGAACTGAATCCCCTAAAAGATACGTTAAAGTCCTAATTCTTAGTCAATGTGACCTCATTTCAAAATAGGGTTTATACTAGCTTGTTTTATGTCAACTAGAGATAAGCTAGAGTCATCAGAGAGGAGCCTCAATTGAGAAGGTGCCTCTATAAGCCAGCTAAAGGGGTTTTTTTCTTAATTAGTGATTGATGGGGAGAGCCCACTCCATTGTGGGTGGCACCATCCCTGGGCAAGTGGTCCTAAGTTCTACAAGAAAGCAGGTTGACCAAGCCATGAGGAGCAATCCAGTAAGCAGCATCCTTCCATGGCTTCTACATCTGCTCCTGCCTCCAGGTTCCTGCCCTGTTTGAGGTCCTGACCTCACCAATTTTGATGATGAACTGTGAGTAAGATAAACCCTTTCCTCCCCAAGTTGATTCTGGTCATGGTGTTTCATTATAGCAATAGCTATAATGTAAGATAGGAATTTTTGTGGATGCAATCATACTCGGTTGGGGCAGGCACTGATCCAGTATCTGTTTCCCTTATTTAAGGAGGGAAGTCTGTAGACAGAAAGTCAGATGTGGGGGGTGAAAGTCATAGAAATGGGCGGTATCTGGTAGGAATGCCAGGCATGGTCATCAACTGGAAGGGAAGCAGAGACAGGTTCCACCATGGCCATGAAGAGGAAGCAACCCTACCAACAGCTCGGTCCTAGACATCTGGCTTCCAGCTCTCCGAAAACCACATTTCTGTCCCTCTCAAGTGTTTGGGTTTGGGTCATGGGAAATTAAATCTGATGGGAACCCTCTGAGAAAGAGTGGTTCACCCAGTATCCTAGAACGGTGATGCCAGTCAGAGAGCCTGATGCTCAGATGTCCTGGTCAGAAGCCAGATTCAAATGACAGCATGCATTCATCAAGATTCACAAAGTCTTGTGCTGATGGGAGGACCTGGAGCCACAAATGGGTGAGCAGCCAGTAGAGATCTTCCCAGCAGGGTGGGTGGGACACTTCTCTCTCACCTCACCTCACTTGCTGATCTCCACGGGGGTCCTGTAGGGATCCTGATCTTGGTGGCTCCTCTGAGCTTGGGGTTTTGAGCCACTACAGCAGGTCGCTGCCTCTGTCACTCTTCTACTCCTCTTTATTCCTGTCTCACCAGGAACCCAGAACTCCTGCGCTAGGAGTGCAAAGATAATCCTGCTTACTTTCCAAGTAGAATTGAATGTTGGATACTCCGACAGTGATCAGTAGAGGCCAGGGGTGGAAAGGATGGAGAAGGGACATGTCGGTGACACATCTCACAGCTTTAGATGGTAGAGACAAGCTTTGGAGATCTGCACAGGAGTGCTGGGAATGTGTCTCGGCCACAGAGCGCTCGTCTAACAGGTGTGTGGCCCTGGGTTCAATCCCCAGCACTGTCCAAAAATGGTGGTCACTAATAACAATGAACTATATGTTTCAAACTTTCTAAGTAAATGTCAAATATTCTTACCAGGGGTAATAAAATGTGAGGGACAGATGAATAACTTTGATTTAATCATTCCATGTGGACACAGACTTCAAAATATCCCACTCAGGGCTGGGCAGATAGATGGCTCAGTTAGCGAAGTGCTTCTTACACAAGTACGAGGACTTAAATTGTTTTCCCAGGGAGCCATGGAATATCGAGGGGAGGTGCTGTGTACTCCAGGGCTTGAGAGGTGGGGACAGGAAGATCCCTGGGGTCAGTGGCCAGCCAGACTAACCTAGTTAGTACGCCCCAGATCCCAGGGAGTGACCTTGTCTATAAAAGCTAAGTAGACAGCTCCTAAGGAATGACACTGGATGTTGACCTCTGGCCTCCACATGCATGTAAACACATGTGTGCCCTCCACAAGCATGCATGCACACGGCACACAGAACTTATTACATTGAACCCCACACATAATTCAGGTCATCTTCCCTCAGTGTTGGGCATCAAACCCGGGGCCTCACACATGCTCGGCACACTCCTGAGCAGCGCCCTGTTCCTTCTACACTCACTTTGAGACAAGGGTTTGAACTCGGCCTGAAGTCCTGGCAGGCCTTGGACTCCCAGTCCTTCTGTCTCAGCCTTCCAAGCAGCTGGGATGACAGGACCTATGTTACTAGGCCCTGGGGGAAAAAAAGATACAAAAAAAACCAAAAGACCTCTCGCCAAGTCCAACTATGCCATCAAAAACTAGATGGTGAGACTCTCTGGAAGCTGTGGTAACCAGAATCTAACTGCAGTTTGATATGGTGAGGCTGGGCCACACCCCTGCCCTGGCCAGCCCTCACTGCCGGATCCCTGTTGTGCCAAAGTCCTGAGGTCAGAGAGTTATTCTCTTGCCCTCTCCTACTTTTATGGAGAGGTTCCTCACATAGAAGCAAAAGTCCTTTGTAGGTAAAATGGGGATAAAAATATCAGACTTAGCCGGGCCGTCGTGTCACACGCCTTTAATCCCAGCACTTAGGAGGCAGAGGCAGGTGGATTTCTGAGTTTGAGGCCAGCCTGGTCTACAGAGTGAGTTCCAGGACAGCCAGGGCTATACAGAGTAACCCTGTTATGAAAAACAAAAACAAAAACAAAACAAAAAAACCAGACTTACTAAGCTTACAGAAAAGTTCAAAACACTTTGAAATTAATATTTTTCCACACCTAATCTTACCCAGTATTAAAAGCAGCTTTATGAAAAATGAAACAATAAAAATAAAAACAAACAAATGTTTAATTAGGGAGCGCAGAGTAGCTTCAGGAACTTGGAAAATGGTAGAGAGACTCTTTTGAGGCCCTTTGTGTGTGGGAGATCCTTTAGTGTGGCTGGGATCAAAATGCTGGACAGAACAACGTGGGAGCAGGAGCCAGCCTGGCCCTTGGTTCAAAGGACCTCAGCCCATCATAGCAACAAGCGGGCAGAGCTCGTGGTGGGACTGTGTACTGCTGTGGCTGCTTTCCACGCCAAGATGAGAGTCCTTCGCCACAGAAACGTCAGAGACCTGCCCTTCATTACCAACTTCCACCAGCCAGACTCCACCCCCCAAACAGTGTCATAAGCTCAGGACCAAGCCGCCCACCCACACAG
>JADRCC010530018.1:0-13446 GCA_019843855.1 Hylomyscus alleni
GAAAGAGAGACAGAGATGGGGAGGAAGAAGTATCAGCACATCTGTCAGTGGCAGAGGCAAACAGACATGGAGAAGCACCATGAGCAGGCAGAAGAGTCCGAGTGGGATGAAAGAGAAACTGGAAACCTCTTCACCGATCTGCCCCCTTCTGGCGTCCACCAGTAACCCTTGCTAATATGAGCAGTTAGACCCCAAAACACTTTCATCTCTGAAGTATTTCTGGAAAAACATCTTTCCCACATTATATTTTTGAAAACTGACAGAAGTCACTGAATAGGTTAGCTCTCAAGAGAACTATGTGGAATCTGTGAATTCCAGAGCCAGAGGAAAAAGCACTTTGTACAAAATATGGCCACTGGCTATTATGGCTATTATTAAACAAAGATTTGTAAGCAGACTACTTTTTCTCAGAATGTATCATCTTTTTTGACACTCATGTACAACTACTCTTCATTTCTATTTAAAATTGCCTGAAATTCTATTGTTTTATCTCATTATCAACCCTCTTGTCTGTGCATACACATTGCAGTCAGTCTTGTGACCCACCTTTTATTCTTGTGTCTTACCTTTTATATGAATTCTTAGGGCACATTCAAGAGAAAACATAGGATCTTGCTGTAGCAAAAAGACTTCAACAATTTATAAAAGAAGAAAATGGGCACCAATAGAGCAGTGACGTGCTAGAAATCTGGAAGGCAGCCAAAATCTGCCACACATCATTTAGTCTTGTGCCAACCAAGGACTCCCTTATCTCTGAATCTGAGATAAGAGTGAGCTGCATGATATGATATGATAACGTATCTCCAAAATGTTATCTGCTCCTGTCTCGGTTGTTAACTCATTCTTCATCTCTCCTACATGCTGTGCTGTGCAGCTGAGAAATATTGACCCAAGGCGCTCACTAGGAGCCGAGCAGGCTTCTATGTGAGTTGCCAGTGTTTACTCTCCTCTCTCTCTCTCTCTCTCTCTCTCTCTCTCTCTCTCTCTCTCTCTCTCTCTCTCTTTCTCTCCTTCCCTATATACTTCTCTCTTCCAATCTCTCTCCTATTTCCTCCTCCCTCTCTGACCCATTTCTCTGTCTGTCTGTCTGCCTTTCTGTCTATCTGTCCTGACTCTCTGTCTCTCTGTGTGTGTCTACTTTTCCCTCTCCCCCTCTCTTTCCCATTTCCTCCTCCCTCCCTCACCTCTGTCTGTGTGTGGAGGGGGGCGGGTGTGTGTGTGTGTGTGTGTGTGTGTGTGTGTGTGTGTGGTGTATACTTAAGGAGTAGAAAAGTTCTATCCCTTTTCTTCAAAGGCTCCTTCGGGTAAGGGTGTACTGAGAGGATAAAAATGGCTTCCTCCTGACCTTATTCCTGTGTCTCATTACTAAAGTTTTCATCTGTGAGTAGATCTGCTGAAGACCAGGATTTTTCCTTGAGCCTTACATCCCTTTTTACAGGGTTTAAGGACTTCTACAGGAAATTCAGAAAATCAGGTTTCATAGTTTTCTCCTTTCCCATTGTATGCCAGAACCCGATATTTAAAAAACAAAAAACCCCAACAAAACAAAGCAACAATACCAATAACAGCAGCAGCAGCAGCAGCAGCAACAGGCCATTTTCCATCCTTGGTAGGGTATAGAGTTAATGTATACTCACCAGTCTTAGTTGAAAATTGTTACACTCTGGACAAAACCCACAGAGCGAATCAGTAGGGAACCCAAAAGTCATGAGCACCGACTCTGAGCTTGAAAACATCCTAAGCAGTGGAGGTCACTGCTTTGCACAGCAGTCATAGCACCAGCAGAGGCTCATTTCACATCTGTGCATAAGGAACTAGAAAGAAGACCACCAGTCATCATTAGTACCATCACTTTTCACGGGATGGTTGGCGTGCATCTTGAATTCTGCCGGTAACAGGACTCTCACTAATGGTGAGACAAGCTTAGTTACTTTACACAGCCTCTCTGGCATCTGCAAACTGTTCTTGAAACCTGCTCCCTCACATGTAAAGTTAGAAGTCTCTTCAACACAGATCTTGCATTAAAAGCCTAAGCAGCCATCCTTTTGCTATATAGTGCTGGAGTATCTCACGATTTACTATCCTTTTGCTTGATAGTGCTGGGGTTTCTCATGATCTAAATTGTCCTTCTTTGGTTGATTTGTGTAAGTTATAGGAGTAGGGATTTGGCACAATTTCTCAGGTATGATTGACAAATACTAAATATGGACTAAATACTAAATATGAAGCAGAGAGCCTTGGCTCATTCAACTACCAGGTTTACCTCTTCAAAATCATCTTCCTGGAGTGCAAATTACCTGGGTTTGGAGAAAAACTGTGCCATGATTAAAAACTGAAACATTTTATTTTGCTATCTACCATCTTAATCTGGAGAGTCAATTTAAAAAAAAATACAAACCAAATGCCTATGATTAACTTATTTACCTACCAGTGTTCTGTCTTTGCCTTCATTTTATACTCATGGAAATCATGCTCCAACAAGCTGTCATTTCTTGTTAAAGTTTTGCAGTGTGTGTGTGTGTGTGTGTGTGTGTGTGTGTGTGTGTGTACATGTGCAAAGGTGCATCTGTTCATATACTCACATGTGTTTGGAGGCCACAGGTCAACCTTAGTTATCAATCCTCAGAAGAGGCTGCCCACCTTGCTTTTTGAAGTAGGGTCTCTCACTGGGACTTGGGGCCCGTACATTAGGTTTGACTAGTGGCCATGATGCCTGAGGGCTCTTTCTGCTTCTATCCTTTCAGTACTGGCTTCCCAAGCAAGTACCCCTAGGTTCATGTTCCATGTAGGTGCTGAAGGTAAAGCCAGGTGCTTTTACACCTGTAAGTACTTGAGCATCAAGGGCTTGACCAACTGAGCTGTCTCCACAGCCTTGCATCTTTTAAAATACTACTTTTGCAGATTTACCAAATTTTACTGTTTCTGATGAATAATTCCATGCTTTTCACAGCTATCTATAGTCATCTACAGATATAATTAAATAAAGCATAAGTAACACACAAAACAGAAAATCATCACCAATCCTCTCTGTTTCCACTTTGGAGTGTACAGACCAGCCCCTAACACCCAAAGAGTTTCTGGAAAACACTAGCATTTTGTTTTTCTAAAATTTGCTCTTTCTAGAATGTTATATGAGTAGAATCACACAGTATGCAGTTTATGTCCAGTTCCTTACAGCTATGGATAAAGCTGCAAAAAATGTTATATATAGCACTAGGGAAAGCATACATTTTCATTTCTCTACTGTAAATACCGTAGATTGGGGAGAGGTTGCTGGATTCTGTGGTTAGCACAGGTTTCAGGGAAGAACAGACTGCCAAGCCATTTTCTGGTATGACAGCATCATTTTGCATTTCTTCCAGGCCATATGGACATTCGTTTATACATCTCCCTCTCCATTGTCTTTCTGACATCTATGGGGTGGGAAGTGGTGGCTTGTTTAGGATGTCCTTCACTTCTATCCTGTCTTCACTCTATTTATTTGATTACATGGCTGGAAATTACTATATTTTCTTGATATTTTCAAAGAAATTGCTTTAGGATTTATCTCCATATTTTCAATTTCATCAATTTCTCTCTCTCTTTCTCACTTAACTTTCTTGTTTGCTTTCAATTTAGTTTAATTTTCTTTTACTAATTTCTAAGAGTAAATACTTATTTAACTCTTTAAGTTTAAATTTTGTCTTTTTTACTCTATGCATTTTATGCTGTGTGTTTCTTCATAACTATTTCTGTATCCCAGTACAGAATCCTTTAATGAGGTCTATTCTACTGATTTTAAAATGTTTAGAAGTTCCCTTTGACCTTTTTAACAGAGAGGTTATTTACTAGTGTAATATTAATTAATCTAAACATATTTTACAGCCATTTCTCTGTTACTGGTTTCTTGGTCTGAGAATGACATCTTTGCCATCCATTCTTTCAATGTTATTATAGACCATGGTCTACATTAGTAAATATTCCATATTCATTTCAGAACACTATGTTGTTGTATTAAATATTAAAATCTTGGTCTGCGGTTTCTACTCCACCTTGGTTATTGAGTTCTCAGATAAAAGACACACACACATAGCCTTTATATTTATAATAAGCTTTAAGTAGCACATGAACTGGGCAGCTGCCTACTCTCAGTGTTGTTAGAATCTACTTTCCTACTGATAACCTGTAGTCATCACATACTATTCGCTATATTTTATCTGGGTCGCCCTTAACTTCAATTGGGCAGCCCTCAGGGCCATGCTTTCTTGACCCTTAACTCATAGCAGCTTCTCCTTTCTCCTCTCCTTCAACTTCCTCTTCTTCAAGCCTATGAAACCTCAGCTTCACTTATATCTCTTCTGTCCAGCTATTGGCTGTCAGCATCTTTATTTACCAAATAAAGGGCAGGTCATAGGGGCTAGCAGACTCAAGATCTTGGAGGCCTGCAGTTAGCATTAAAATAGACAGTAAAATACAAAACCTCAACACTATGTATGATTGTATGATCTTGACATTAAATGGAATATTCTATAACTTTTGAGTATATAAACTTGACTTACATTCTTCAATATTCTTCTTAATTTTCTGCTTGATTAATCACTGATTACTGAGAGATGAACATTAAAAATATTGATTTCTTTGTTCTATTAATCTTCAAATATAAATGTTGATTTATCTATTTTATTTTTAAGTTACACTACTGTTTTTTTGTTTTTTGTATTTTGATAAAATATTGTTAGGTGTGTGTGTATTAATGGTTACTATAACCTCTAGGGAAAAATTACTATTTTACTATTAAATAGTATTTTTAACAATTGTTTTTCTTCCTCTGAAGTCATCTTTGTCTGAAGTTAATACAATGTAGGTGTTTCTGTTCACTTCTGGTTAGTGCAAGCATGACTATGTTGTTTATGTCCTCTTACTGTTGTCCTGGGGCTTTATAGTTAGAATTTCATGATGATATTTGCTATTTCATTTGCCTACTTGTAAGTATTTAAATGCCTTGTTGCTATTATTGCTTTATGAAGTTAGCCTTCATTTCAAATAAGAAATAAAAATACAAGTAAATTTACATGGCCTTTATTGCTTTTTCTAGGCTACCTTCTTTATTTTTTGTGTAGACACTTTCTGATCAATATCATTATTTTACTTACAGAGCTTTACGCTCTTGTTTTCGGTAGAGCACACTTATGTCCCTACAGAAAACCAAAGTTAATGTGGTTTTACAATAATTTGGTGTCTCACTATATTTTCTTTTTTAATTTCTTAATTACATCTTATTCCAGGAGCCCAACCTGACAATGAACTCACTGCTTGTGTAGCCTGGCCTAGAACTCACCGTTCCACTCTTCTTTCTCTACTTTCAGGCTTCAAGGGTGACTGGTGTGAACCACACATCAATCAACTCCCTCCTTCTTCCAGCAAGGCCACATTTCCTAATCCTTCTAATCTTTTTAAATAGTGCCACCTCCTGATGCCTAAGAATTCAAATACATGAGCCTCGGGATGAGCATTCTTACTCAAACCAGTACAGGCTTCAAAAGAAGTCAAAAGCAAAACCAAAAACATTACTTCATTAATATTAATTTATCTTCTTAGTTTTTTTTTTTTTTTTCAATTTGCCAAGCTGTGACTGTTTATTAACTGACCAGATTACAAAAATACCATGGGTGACACCTCAGCTCATTCATCTAATAAGCCTGTTTATCTGGTCTTCCCTGTTGCCAGCATCTCCTCCTTCTACAAAGTGAGTTAGTTGTCTTGTTCTTCGTTCCACTTCATGGTGAAGACAATTTGAAGGGCCACAGGAAGTTATTTGCTTCCTCGAAGCATTTACAACTGTATGGTTCCCACGAATTAGATCCTCCATGCAGATGATGCCAAATTTATCAAGAGATGGAGCAATCAAGGAATTATCTGTCAAAGCAATCTGCTTCTTACTGATCGTGCCATAGCCTCATTTGTAGATGAGCTCATTTACTGACTTCAGGTTGGGGTAGCCCCCACACAACGTATGGTTCCACTGTAAGATTTCGACATGCCTTATCTACCGGGGATTCTGAGTGAAAGACACAGATCCAGGAATCTACACATAAGCAAGAGGAATTTATTGTTCCAGTGCTCTGAGGTTGTCCTGCACCCGAAGGGGAGTCGGAGATCCAGATGGCCCATTTGGTGCGTTTTTATACAGTTTCCATGGGTGGAATAAAACATCAGCAACTAGGCACAAAATGATTGGCAGAACAGTGTGACTTTTAAACTGATTGTTCCTTAGGGAATGAAGTAGCAAGTGCTTCCCTTATTTGTGGGTGGCCAAAGGTCGGTGCCCTCTGTGGTCTTTCTGAGGAATGTAAAGCTCCTCTCCCTTCTTGAGGGGAGAGGTGCCTGGTGGAATTTTCCAAAGGTCCTGAGCTGACCTCTTCACCATAATCCTCAGCATGTCGATTGAAGCCTTGTTGAGCTTAACAAAGGTGCCATTGAAGAAGCTACAATACCTTGCGGACCTTTGGGCTTACTCCATTGATACCTGGGATTCTGATGACAAACACCAAGTTTGGTTCTGTGGCCACAAAGAAGTTCCCAGCTTTCCTTGCCATCCTGGCCATCCGAATCTCAGTCTGGTACATCTGCCTATACTCCTTTTGGTAGTGCTTTGCCTTCTCATAGATGTGCTTCCTCCTCGCCTTCTGCAGTGACTTCAGGGTAAACTTCTTCCTCAGGGCGCTTCACCTTCAACTCTGTGAAATTCCTTTGCTTTTTCTTAAGGGTTTCTGGCAACTACTTTTTGTTCTCTGGAACAGCCTTTATGGTTCCAGCCGGAAAAGGAGAGCTATCTGCTTAATTTTAAGAGTTTGCTTTTCTTCATATTCTCCATGTGTCTTGGAGTTTCTATTTAGTATCTATTATTAGTTTCTTGTTTTAGAATAGTTCTTAGGTATTCGTTTTTAATATTTTCCTGCTCTCTCCCATGTTATTTGAGACTTGGAAGTGTGTGTGTGTGTGTGTGTGTGTGTGTGTGTGTGTGAGCACATGCACGCACATGCATACAATACCTTTATTTTGCCGCCATTCCTTAGTTCTTTGGCAGTTTGAGCTGCTCTCCCATAATGCACCCTTCTCCACACTCAGGTTTATACTTATTTCTGGGAAGTTTTTGAATGACTTCCCTTTGAGCCTCTGATCCTTCAGTGACTGTCAGTTGCACCAATGAGTTGACTTATGACACTATATTTCGGTATATCTTAGTGTCTCCCACTCCTGTTGATTCTGTGGTACACCTCTCATCTCATTTCCCATTTTACTCGTTTGGACTTATAATAGCTATCCTATGTTTTTCATGAGATATTTAAACACATGCTGAAATGTGAATGTTTGTGTTCTCTAAAATGCTTCCTTAAATTTAATTACATTTTAACAGCAAAAGTTCTGGACATGATGGCACACACCTTCATCTCAGCACTGTGAAGGCAGAGGTAAGAGGAGTTCTATGAATTTAAGGCTAGAGTGGCCTACATGGAGGGCTCCTGACTAGCCTGAAGCATAAAGTGAATTCCTTTCTCAAAAAATGATGGGGTTTGCATAATTTAGGACACATGTTCTTAGGGCAAAGGACTATTATTGTCCCCATGCCCCATCTTCTGTTATGTTAGGAGGCTGTGTTCCAGGTCTCAAAAGTTACAATATCTAGGAAGTTATCTTATAGGAAAATGGCTCCCACAGACACGCACATACACTTTGTCCTTAGATTTCTCAGCTCTAGAACCAAACTGGTATAGTCCTAATTACTAATCAGCTCATCCCAGGTCTAGTCTTACCTTGTATTTGCATTTTGTTTTTTACATCTATTGAAGTCTGTACTGGTTTGAATATGAATGCCACCCCTGCCTCCCATGCTCCCTAGCTCCCCACTCCCACACACCCCAACCCCCTAACCCACCAACCCTCATTCATGTATTTGAATTTTTAGTCATCAAGGAGTGGCACTATTTGAAAAGATTAGAAGGATTAGGAACCCTGGCCTGGTTGGAGGAAATATGTCACTGTAGGTGGGATTTGGGTGTCAGAAGCCTATGCTAGCGCCTTTCACTTTCTGCTGCATGTCCATCAGAATGTAGAACTCTCAGAAACTTCTCCAGAACCACATCTGCCTGTGTTCTGCTATGCTCCCTGCTTTGATGATAATGGATAACTCCTGAAACTCTAAGACAGCTTCCATTTAAATGCTCACTTTTATAAGTTGCCCTGATCTTGGTGTCTCTTCACAGCAATAGAGCAGTGACTAAGATAAAAATCTGAAAAAAAAAAAGTAATGGGTGCTCAGATCAGTTTCCTAAGATGGGATGATATTTCCAAATAACTAACATACATTCTGATACTTCATACCAACTCTTGATTTCTTAAATGCCTAACACAATGCAAATGATATGTAGGAGAATCCTGGATTATGTTGTTTAGAGAGTGATGGCAACAATAAAAATCTGTTGA
Source organism: Hylomyscus alleni (assembly GCA_019843855.1). NCBI lineage: Eukaryota > Metazoa > Chordata > Mammalia > Rodentia > Muridae > Hylomyscus > Hylomyscus alleni. The sequence continues at coordinate 8,464 of JADRCC010530018.1, forward strand.
GGCGTATCTGCCACATATCTGATGGCACATGCCTGTTCTCCCATTATAATTGGTAGAGGTAAGAGAAGTTTGGGCACAGCTGGGGAAGTATCTCAAACAAATCATTCTGTAAACTTTCTCTATACGGCATTTTCAAGTATTTTTGATGGGCTGATATGCTGTTAGTTGAATCCACAGATATGACTGGAATCTGTATATATGGAGATCAACTGATTTCCTGCCATAAGATTATGAAACAGAATAACACTATTTTCAGGGCTATTAACTCACTGATATTAAATGTGTATGATATCTCAATCTGATGTGGAAAATTACTCTGTCTCTGGGAGCCAAGTTTTCTCTTTGCTTTTTGGCATAAAATGTAAGCTTTGCTGTTGAAGTTTATGGAGTCCAGGACCTTGGTGTGATGCTTCACATTAGCCTCCCTAGGTAGTGGATTATAGTTAATGTTTGTTGTTTAACCACCACCCCCTACCCCCACCATGCTCTTGGTCATCCTCTCCTTGTGGCTCTCTGACTCCTTTTACTGTTCTCTTGGGACAGTCTGTGACCGGCAGCACTCTGTTAAAACATTCCTCTGTCAGGACTGTCAATTTCAAATGTAAAGCTTGTAGAATTATAGGGAAAAAAAGCCTAGTTTCCAATAGTCTTGCTAAGTTAATCTTCTATGGAGGTGTGTTTCGGAGATGTTTCCCCTTTCCCTGGAATAGAGACTTCTCTCTTGTGTTAAAGCCCTTTTCCTTATCCCTCCATCAGTCTATTTACCCCACCCATTTTCCTTTGGTTATAATCATCTATATTTATTTATTCTTAGGGGCTGCACCCCACAAGTCTTGGTCTTGGGAACCCTCCAAAGGAAAAGCATTTCAGACTATTCTTTTCCTGATGAGAATGAACTATCTTTTGTTGGCAAAAGAGTAGTTGATAGGGTTCCTGGGACAAAAGTATGACCACAGCTGTGCTCTTCAGCAATGAAACAAATGAATACTCATTCCCAGACAGCTAAAACTATTTGGTCACTTGGTATTACTTTAAGTCTATGTTCTGCTCCAGACAAGCCCAACACTCTGGATTTCAGTGAAGCACCTTGTCTTGTGACCTCATTTTCTCAGGAATTATAACTGAACCCGGAAACGCTTCTATTGACCCTAGAGATTTAAGTCACCCTTGCATGTTAAAGATAACCAATACTTGGTTATGATTTTTATGTATTCCCTGAATTATCCCTTTTAGGCAAAAGTCATATTTTATAGTTTTTATTTAATTCTTAATCCCCACCCCAACTTTTTTTGTGTGTGTGGTACTAAAGATTGAACACAGGGCTTTAAGAATGTTAGATAAGTGGTTTTATCAGAGGCCATTCCTAGCTTTTTATATTTTATCTCAAGTCAATGTCTCACCAAGGTTGCTCTTGAACTTGTGTGTTGGCAGGGTCCCTACAGGAGTCATACAGGGAAGTAAACTGTAGTGAGAGATAAAAATAAAAACCCTGTATAGAATGACTTGGTCAACTTGGATCAGACTTCTAGGAGTCGAATGCCAGGCCCTTCATTGTCAACACATTTAGAACACAGTCCAACTTAGAGAAAGGTTTCCAGGTAACAATCAGTGCAATCAACCAATTCTAGGTACTAAATAAAGTTCAAGGCGTGACTATATAGAAACTTCTTTTACAAAGTACATGTGACCATGAGTGTGGGTTCTATAACTAAGAGGCCTAGAATCTAGTGTGGTCTCTGACTGATAGCACATTGGCTAGCAGGCCATAGATGTCCTTCATACAACTACCCTAAGGATGGGTAAGGGTCTAGGGAGGGATTAGTCTGGAATAATCATTCTGGGGAATTTGGATAGCCTGTCCCTTGAGAGGTCAAATAGGTCACCAGGTTGCTGGCAACCTCCTTTCTCAGCTGTCTGGATGAAATGTAGGTATTTGATTTTATCTCATCCACTGAGGAGACACCCCTGTGTGATTAACACTCCTGATTCTCTCAGTGCTTCTCTGTTAGTGCTAGGATCTCTGTGTCCCAAACACCTCTCTCAGTCTCTCAAGTAGCTGAGATTACAGAACAAGTCTATCAGTCTCAGTATGATCCTTTCTTTTCCCTTTCGGCATTTCAGGCTAATGTTTAAAGTAAGCTAGTTTCACTGTGACTATTTTGCATTAAAAGATGCTAATGTTTAAAATATACTAGGGTCACTGGAAAAAAATTGCTTAAAAAAGGTTTGTGGTCAATTCTTCCCCAAACATTTGAATGAATTTATACATATCTATTGCTCACTTTGCCTTGTATAGTCTATATAGATCAGTTATTTCCCTCTTGTTTATAATAATAATGTTCATATTCTGTAAACTTTTATTATTTTTCTAGTTGTTTCTCCATCTATTGAGAGAAGCGCTTGGAGTCCCAGATGAGAAGCAGGACAGGTCCATGTATTTAAGACTGTATTATATAACATTTACATAGGATTCTTTGGTTATTTCCATGAATTGACATAATGACAACTATTTGTTCTTGGTATTATCCCTTGTTCTGATCATTGTACAGAACTTTTATATACCTAGAGTATATCTCAAGTAACTTATCAGTGCTTCATAATGACTTTGTCTTCATCAAGACAGCAGTTAAAAAACTTCCACCTAAAATCTAAATCTTCATCTTTATTGAGAATATTTGTAATTTACATTACATGTAATTTTATGTAGTACTTTATAATTATGTTTTGCTACTCAATACTGCTTTCTGATCTGCTTGTGTCCCCCGAGAGTGTAGCTTTACATTGTTGTGCATCTATGTGTTCATATGAGTCTATATATACTTGTGAAAGGTACAAACATCTGTGTATACATATATATGGAGGACAAAGACCAGTACTGTATGTCTTCAATGGCTACACTAACTCCATTTTATCTCACTGATCCTAGAGCTCATATGACTAGGCTAGCTGGTCAGTGTGCTCCAGAAATCAACCTATCTTCAACTTTCTAGCACTGGGATTGTAAATGCACACCATTATACCAGGCTTTTATGTGGTTGCTAGGAATCCAGACTCTGATCCACTTTTAGGACTGAGCCATTTCCCAACTTCCCTTCTCCATCTTGATTAATTTGAATTCCAGCTTTCATGTTCATATCTTCTTTGTGTTGCCTTTTGGCTTTAGTTGGTGCCTTAGTTTTTCAACATGTACTTGTTACTTATTTAATTTACCAAAACTTTTGTTCCAATCATAATAATTAATTTTATAGTGAATATCCTATGATAGTTTCTGCTTTGTCAACTTGACAAAGCTATACACATCTGGAAAAAGGGAACCTCAGCTGAGAGGATGCCTTCATTAGATCTCCCTAGAGGTAAGTCTGTGGAGCATTTTCTTGATTGGTAGTTTAATGGGAGGGCCTAACCCACTGTAGGTGGTACCATTACTGGGAAAGTGGCCCTTGATTTTATAACGAAACAATAACAACAGCAACAGTAGCTTGTAGCTGGTCAGATGCTACAAGCAACAGCAACAGCCACAGCAGTGACAACAATAAAAGCAAGCAGAAAGAGCTATGGAAAGCGAGCCAGTTACTCAGCAGTCCTCTCTGATTTTTGCCTCAGCTCCTGCCTCCAAGTTCCTGCCTGCTAGAATTCCTGACTTAGCTTCCCATCAAGACAGACTACAAGCTGTGAAATGAAATAAAATATTTCCCCCAAGTTGCCTTTATCAAGACATTCTTATCAAAGCAATAGAGAGCAAACTAAGACAACTGCTTAAACGTGTAGGTTTCTCGTTTCTTGTCTCTCATTCTGCTTGATTATTGTGTCTCATTAATGGTTTATATTTATCTCTGTAACATCATATTTTTAAATTTAAAGGTATGGATTATGATATGTTTAGAGGCAAACCTATCCTTAGTATCCCCGACATGTTTCAAAGAATTTCCATAGGTGTTTGTGTTGGTATTGTGGACTATATCAGTAAACCTTTTTTAAGTACATTTTTAATAAGTATTTTGAATTCCAGATGACCTCTGCAATTCTATAATTTATATAACTGCACAAATGCTATAACAAAAACATACCATTTCTTGGAATTCATAGCAAGCGAAAAGAACTTCAAAAGTCTCTCCAAAGATTCTGGTGTACCAAGAATAACACCAAAGTTTGCTAAGATGGTGAGCAGGGTGCACACTAGGGCCAAGGTAAAAACTGAAGTATCGACAAAGCAGTCTAGGCACTTGTACCGCCACTTCAGTGAGCTTCTGTATGATTCTCCCTGGAGGAAAGAGATGTTTCCATGCAACAAGCTTAACAGCGTTATCACAACTGGAGCTTCACACCTCTTGAGTGCAGATTGGTCATGCAAATCATTGCTGCAAAATATTACAAGGCAAATATGCAATTGAGAATGGAAATAGAATGAAAGATAATGACATTAGTAAGCTGTGCTGCATCAATATGATGGTAATTGGGATCCCTATAATAAAAATTCATATTTGAAATATGTATTGTGCTGTTTTTCTTAGTTCAGGTTAATACGTTGAAGTTTGTATACTTTGAGCTAGATGGCCATGCAGTGTTATGCTATTCTTCATAATATCTAATAGTATTGAGTTGTAAACTCAGTTATGTGGAACTAATAGTAGTGTCTGAATATTTATACTCACCTCTACTTGTTTTACTTGGTTTTGATTGAAAGTAACAGTAATGAAGAATATTTCTTTGAGTTTATGATAAATCACTTTGCTTTGATTCTAGTGTATAAAGGATGCTAGATAAGATGGGTTCCTTCAGATGATAACCTGTCATGTGAGATGCAAAGACAATCACATGCAATGCATTGGAAAATTTAGGTGTTTTTCCATCCAACAACAAAGCAAGTCTCCTTTGCAAGCTTGTTAGGTTTATTAGTTTTCATTCTCTGTTTCTCCTTTACAGTTAGTTTATCATTCTTAGCACACTGTTCATCTTACTCAACTAATAGTAATCACGTCCTTT
>JADRCC010530033.1:13165-37328 GCA_019843855.1 Hylomyscus alleni
AGAGAGAGAGAGAGAGAGAGAGAGAGAGAGAGAGAGAGAGAGAGAGAACTTAATGCTGCTTATCATCAACGGTTATCTTTTACCCTAAGTAATGGACTGTGTTAAAATTTATCCTTGAAATTCTATAATAAAAACAAGGTTTAAGAAAGGGGTAGAAAGTTCTTGTTAAAGAGCGCTAAGGAAGACTTTCCCATACAATACGTAATTGTCAGTATTCTGATGCCCGAATTGGCTTTTCAGGTTTTGAAAATCACTGAGAAGTTTATAGCAATAAAAAGTGGGAAAGTGGAGCTACAAAATGAAGCCTGGAAAGGGAAGTACAAGAATGAAGGAACTCTGCACTCCACGCTTGACCAAGAGAGTTTTACATAAAGATTTGATGGTGAAATTCTTATAAGAAGAATCTAGAGCCATCCCTGCCTCCATTAGAACCAGGGTTCAAAACCAAGACTCTCCAGATAAACCTCTCACTACAAAACTGCAGTATGCCGCCAGAGGAAAATGATAAGCTGTGAGTCCCTGACGGTGACTGCGACGTACAGAGTTCTTATCCATTCCTGCCAGAAAGGAGGCCTGAGCAAGCCGTTCCCTGCTTGTCTTTTAAATCATAGTGTGAATAAAAACAAAAACAAAAACAAAAAAAAAAAACAGGAACTCCTTCTGAGACGGCAGAACCAAGAGGGATTTCCATACTACCCTCAATGCAGGGCAAGTTTCAATAAATGGCTGTACTTGATAACAACATTAGAATCTACCACACATTTGACAGATCTTTATTTAAATATAAAATTTTTTGCTAGGCAGCCTTTTTTTGTATTTTTTTATGCATTCACTCATTTATTCATTTTTGCTTTTCACACAATATATTTTGATTATGTTTTTCCTTCCTCTAAGTCCTCTCAGAGCCTTCCGTTCTTCCAACCTCCCAACTCATCCACGTTCATGCCCCACCTCTCTCACCACTAAATGAAAATCAAAACAAAGACAAAAAAAAAAGAGGAGAAAGGAAAAAGAAATTAAAGAAAAAGTCTACCAAAACCAAAACAAACAAAACTGTGGAGTCTGTTTTGTGATAGCCAACGAGTCCTGCATGTAAGACCTATGCTAGAATGTGATTGATGCACACAGTGACACTCCACTGGAGAACACTGATTATCCCTCTCCTATCCAGTAGCAAATACAAAGAGCTCCACGGTTAAGAACTGGATTTTGTCTTCCCTTCTCAGCGCTGAGATTTTTGTCTGGTTAGAACTTGTGCAGGCCCTGTGTGTGCTAGCAGAGAATCATTGAGCTCACATGTGTATGTCATTCCTGTGATGTCTGAAAGACAGTGTTTCCTTGAAGGTATCCACCACCTCTGGCTCTTAAATATTTCTGCCTCTTTGTGCAAATAGATGTCGAAGCCTTGAGGGAAGGGTTTGTAAAATACATCCCATTTAGGACTGAGTGCTACTGAGCCTTGCATTCTTTGCGTATTTTCCTATTGTGAGTGTCTGTGCCAATCCCCATATACTTCAAGAAGCTTCTCTTAGGTTGAGCAATAGATTGATTTATGAATATAGGGTATGTCATTAGTCATGTTATTGCTATATTCCTTTAGCAGAATAAAAGTAGGTTTTCCTGTAGGCCTATGACTATCTAGTCTCATATTCATGATGTATCCCACCTGTACTGGCTGGTTTTGTGTGCCAACTTGACACAGGCTGGAGTTATCACAGAGAAGGGAACTTAAGTTGGGGAAGTGCCTCATGAGATCCAGCTCATGGGGCATTTTCTCAATTAGTGATCAAGTGGGTAGGGCCCCTTGTGGGTGGTGCCATCCCTGGGCTGGAAGTCTTGGGTTCTATAAGAGAGCAGGCTGAGCAAGCCAGGGGAAGCAAGCCAGTAAGGAACATCACTCCATGTCCTCTGCATCAGCTCCTGCTTCCTGACCTGCTTGAGTTCCAGTCCTGACTTCCTTGGTGATAAACATCAATGTGGAAGTAAGCCAAATAAACCCTTTCCTCCCCAACTTGCTTCTTGGTCATGATGTTTGTGCAGGAATAGAAACCCTGACTAAGACACCCATTGTTCTAAGTACTGCAGAGGCAGAGGGAGGCACCTCTCTATGAGTTTGATGCCAGCCTGCTCAACAAACATAGCAAGTCCCTAGCCAGCCAGAGCTATATAGTAAGACCATGTTTCAACCAAAGAAAAGAACTCAGGGGTGATTGGTCATCAGGAGATAGCTCCAACATGTCACCATTTTGTGTGTGTTCCATCGCCACTGATGTCAGTCTGGGCTTGCAGGAGTCTGTTGGCTTTGAGGCTCTGTTCAACTCGGATGTGATGAGTACAGGTTCTATTGTGCTCATTCACTTTTATATTTTACAAAAAAACATTCCATTCTTGTTGGTATTTCATTACTGAACATTGTTGTTGGTCTTTAATTTATACATTTAGAATGGAAGCAAGAAATAAATAAGATAGTCCTTAAAAATAAATATCAACTGAACAGATGTCAAAGGATGTTTGATGTTCTTTTGATGAGTATTAAAAATACTACGTAAGAGGAGATTGGAGCTCCTTATAGTGCCAGAAAGTAAGAAAATACTGAAACATGTACACACACACACAGAGAGAGAGAGAGAGAGAGAAAGAGAGAAAGAGAGAGAGAGAGAGAGAGAGAGAGAGAGAGAGAGAACTTGAAACCCAACTGAAAATTCCCAGTGTAGGTAAGAACAATTTGAGCAAAACTCAAGCCACTTTGTGAAAGGCCATTGGAAAATAAATGTTAGCCCATTAAAAGTATCATGGTAGTATAATTTCACTTTATATATAATTTTTAACCTTCATATGATTTTTAGTATAGATCTTTCAGAAGGCCCTGAATAAAATTAAGGACACACACACACACACACACACACACACACACATACTTTAGGGTCAATCGTAGAACACCACCACATGACAACTCACTGCCTGGCTGTTACAGTTGGAGAGCAGTAAATCAACTGTAAGAAAGCGTTGGTTGGTAGATTTAAAATATACCACAGAGTTTAAAATAGTCCTTTTGCAAGCTCCTGATTACACCCCTTTTTCATTCGAAGTATTTCAACATAAATGTTTGAAAAGTACTACCCAAGCATCGTATTATAGATTGAATATATGATAAATAATTCAACCACACACATACATGCATATGATGCTTTTCAAGATACTATTCATAAAAAGCATGTTGATTGGAAGAAGATCCAGCAGCGACATCCAATCTGCTGCCTCAGCTCAGGGTCTTCGCCTTCTATACCTTAACTCAGGTCTTGCAGATCTGACATGCAGCTTCTCTCCCATCTGAGTTGTCGGGCCAAGTACAGATTTATTCCATTCAGTCATCAATTTGTGCTGCCCAGAATCTGCCAATAGCCAAGCTTCCAGAACCCCCATTCATGAAACTGACGACTTCATTAATAAAATAGTCCAACCCAGTTCTGCAATTCAACCTCCACACCCCCAAGATGAGCGCCAGACCTGAGAAATAGTTGTGGAGAGTGGGAGGACTGGGCACTGATAGGCCAGAGGCAGGAGAATGGTCCAGGCAGTAAAATACACATGGGAAAGTAGCCCTTTCCTCAGTAGCCTAGAAGACAACTGAGAATAATTCTACAATCTAGCAGCCTTGTGCCCTAGGTTAGTGGTTGCATTCATTAACACAGGATAGGAAAGAATACATTTTATAAGAGGAATAGGTCAGCAAAGGAGAGTGGAGAAGGAATTCATCATGTCCAAGACAATAAACCAACAAACTTCTAATGCTATTAGGGGAGAAAGAAAAGAACCAAAGATAATCCAGCTAACCAGAGGACCAGGCAGCCAAACAACAAGAATTAGCAAACATTTGTTAGCAATGATTTTAAACGTAGATGGGCTTGACTCACCGTAACACAGACCAGCCAATTGGACTGCAAATCAAGCACAACCTATTAACCTTAGAAACCTATTGTTTCTAAGAAGCACATTTCTCTGGTAAAGACACACACAGATTGATAAAATCAATGAATGAAAATCAACCTCACTCATCTCCCCCTTCTTCTCATACCTGCCTTCCACCCTTGTAACTTCCTCCAACAGGAAAAAAAAAACGGTTTGTGGAAGCTGTAGTATGTCACAGTGTGCCCCACAATATACCCTTTTGTTCACACTTCTTTGCTGGAAAGTATTCCTTGCAATGAGTCGTTGGCCTGGTATGACGAGATCTCTGGCTTCTCTATTGATACTGGATCCTCACTAGGACTCCACTCAGATATCCTGTCGTTGCCCTGTGTCATAGAGATCGTGTAGTTTTGATACAGAGGACTAACCCCATCATGTACTCCAGCAGTTCATCCTTGAGGTAGGTAGATGTGATGGTGAGCCCATTCAGATCCTTGGTTCTGGACCTGAGAGATTATCTGAGCCATCAGTCCACTGTCTCTCCTGCCCTCACACACTTGGGGCTGGCTCATCGACCTCTGAGAGGTTTACTTTCCCACCTAGGTGTTACAGGACTTTCTTAGGGACTGCCAGATCATGAATAACAACACAGAGATACCTAGGCCTTAGAGCTGGACGGGTTCCCAACTAGCTTGTAACATATTAACCCATTTGTTGTATTTTCTGCTACAACAAATGGCTTACAAGTTACCCTGCCTTCTTAGTCACTGCCTGCTTCTTCCTTTGCATCTGACTGGCGAAATCTTCCTCACCTGATTCTTCTTTAACAGAGTTCTATCTCTCTCTGAAAGTCCTGTCTCTCCTCTCCAGTTTAGCTATAGGCCATCAGAGTTTTATTAAAACCAATCAGAAGGTGATAGAGGGAACATTTACAAAATATGATGTAGCCATGTGAATAACAACACCAAAGTCCTGTCTGTGTTCAACTCTATGCCTGGCACAGAATTAGCATTTGAATATTACAAAGACAATCTCTACACAGCGCACAATAACATTATCCCCAACTCCCAGGTGAGGTGCAGGGCCCACTCTCCCCCAAGTGTTGCAGTTAGTGAGGGACATAGCCAGTTCTCCCACTCTCATGGGACCCCAGGGCCAGCTCTCCTGCCTGCCATATTGGCATGCCTTTAATCCCAACACTTGGGAATCAAAGGCAGACAGGCAGATGCCTGAGTTCAGGGATAGCCTTGTCTACAGAATGAAACAGGACAGTCAGGACTACACAGAGAAACCATTTCAAACATTGTTTATGCTTAGCTATTTACTATCTGAATAACCTTGAAAATATTTTATTGTAATTAACTAGATTGGTATCTAAAATGACCATGAGCTGAGTAGCTGACCATTGATTTGTATTTCTTAATGATCCCTAATTGTTCACACCTTATGTTTTTTTACCTTCCAGAACAGTTTGTAATAGTAGGTTTGTAATGATTAGGACTTTATAAAGCATCTTCAAGAACTATATAAGTATATGAAATCAAATAAATGTTAGTATATACATATATACATACATTGTATATATCAAAAATAATCTTAAATTTGTATAAATATTAAATAACCTATACAGTGTATAAAAAATAACCCTAGGGCTGATGAGATGGCTCAGCGGGGAAGAGCACCGACTGCGCTTCGGAAGGTCATGAGTTCAAATCCCAGCAACCACATGGTGGCTCACAACCACCCCTAATGAGATCTGACGCCCTCTTCTGGTGCATCTGAAGACAGCTACAGTGTATTTACATATAATAAATAAATAAATCTTTAAAAAAAATAACCCTAATCTTGTGTCAATATACAAAATTCTGTACTAGTGTAACAAAATAGAACCTCAATTTTGCATTTTAATCTTTACCAATGTCCAATTATAATTTAACATTTTTTTTGTTTTAGGAGTAGATTCACTAATGCACCCCATTTGTCTAATATTCTTATAATATTTCTGTATCTCCCCTTTTCTTGTTAACCTCCAAACTTTTCTCAAAGAAGAAGAGGACATAGAATAAGAAAGGAAAGATAGAAATTCCTGAGGCTAAGCTCCCTATTTCATTTCCTCCCTAACCAAGATCCTAATTATCTGTAAATCATCCCTACAATGACAATATAACGAAGAAAATAAAAACCATCTACCCTAACTGAGAAAAAAAAGATGAGAGAGGGAGGACCGAGAGAAGAGAATCAAATAAATGTCACGAAAGCAGGAAGAGAGCCGGGCGGTGGTGGCGCGCCTTTAATCCCAGCACTTGGGAGGCAGAGGCAGGCGGATTTGAGTTCGAGGCCAGCCTGGTCTACAGAGTTCCAGGACAGCCAGGACTACACAGAGAAACCCTGTCTCTAAAAGCCAAAAAAAAAGAAAGAAAGCAGGAAGAGGGGCTATTGGGGGGGGGGGGGCTGAAAAGAAGTGTGTGGGAAAGGGGGGAAACCAAACAGGAAGTGAAAACACACAAAGTCTAGTCACAAAGCTGGGAAAGTGTCACAGCGAATCCCATTGATTTCTGCTAGGAAAAATAGACTTTAGAACGTATTCAGGAGCATGTTTTTAACCAGATGGAAAAGGCAAGTTTATTATTCTCTTAAAGGCAGACTCCTTATGTATGTCAGAGTTCGGTATCACCGCGGAGGCCAACTGTGAGACGGCAATTACTGGGTGAGAGATTTACTTAGGAGTGTTTCGAATCGGCCACTCTGATAAGGAAATTTGAGGAAGCAGTATGGAAGAGCGGAGCCTCAGTATCACCTGGATGAGGGTCTCAGGCAACAACAGGGAGGGAGTTCTGAGGTTGGATTGTCCCTATTGAGCTATCCTGACTTGTTCATTGGGGCGAGTCTTTTTTATACCTACATTGATCAGTCATTAGACACAAGGCACCTGACTTGACAGTGGACACAGGAGCTTTCTTCTGATGAGACCATCCATATCAGGAACTAAGTTGAGCGCTTTTGTTCACTGTACTCACAGAATCTTGGGACAAAGTCTTTTAGTCAGTATCGCTGTGTGTGTAGAGGTGGGTACATCTGTATGTACATGGCTCTAGAAACTGGAAGTCATTCTCAGCTATAGTCCCTCAAGTGCTTTGGTGTTTTTTGTTTTGTTTTGTTTGAGACAGTGTCTTATTGTGTGGTCCTGACTGGCTTGTCTTCATAGACCTGTCTAGTCTTGGAATCACAGAGATTCTACCTGCCTCTGTCTCCTGAGTGCTAAGATCAAAGGAGTATGTTACCATGACCATTTTTGTTTTTAAATGACCTGGAATTCCCAGAATAGGGCAGGGTGGCTGACCAACGATTCCTAGGGATTCACTTCTCTTTCCCTTTCCAGAGCTGGGATTACAAGTGAGCGACACCGTGTGTAGACTTTTTATATGGTTTCTAGGGATCTAATTAAGTTTGTCTTGCCTGTTTAGTGAATGCATTACTGACTGAGCAACCTCTCCTGACTCCAAAAAGTTCTTCATTATTAGAGGAATGGGGCAAGTCTATTAGAGGACTAGTTTACATCTGCTATTTTTTTTTTCATAAACAGTGGTTTAGAGTTTGAGAAAAGGTGTAAGGCAGAGAGTCCAAGCTACAAAACACATTATTTAGGAGCAGAATAGACTCTCAGACCAACAGGAAGAAAGTCAGGCTCACCAGTGAAGACCAAACAAAGGCCAGGATAAGGTGTGTCTGTCCAGAGTGTCACGCATGTTTTCTGCTGGTGAAGGCAAAAGCGGTAAAGCAGACCTGATTTGGCAGTGTGACTCAGACTAGTTCACAGATAGAGTGGACCCAGCACCCGTGCATCAAGGGTGAGCTATTATGACAGCTCCCAGGAAATTGCTGTTGTTAGCTGGGTCATTTGCTTTACCCACCCAACTGTAGGTGACATATTTAGCCTTTTATCTTCAGTCTGGAATATCTGAGGTTTGGCTGTTGAGGGAGTGTTTTGGTTTGATTTTGATTTTTTTTTTTGATTATATAAACAGAAAGGGTCCTGTTAAGGCAGTGAAAGGGGTCTTCGGAAGCCTAATACCACAATGTCCTCAACACACAATGAGGGGTCACTTTGTATTCTCTCCTATTGCCAACCATCTCACAATGATAAAAGTTACTGTTTACCAAGGCTTCACTATAAATCAGACACTTTTCAAAGTGCTTTTTCCGGATTATCTTATTTATGCTTTATTGTAGCCAATTGACACGGGTACTATAATGATTTTCTATTTTACTAGAAATAACAACGATGGCATGGGTGTATTAAATTTCTTGCTCAATTCTTGTACATTCAACCAATATGGTACCTAAAGGAGTCAGACTATTTTTGTCTGAGCACCTGAGTTCCTCCCACAGACATCAAGGTCAGTAGTAGCAGACGCTGCCTGCACACAAGCATAGCTCCATTTATTGGCCAAGTTGGGAGGGCTCAGGGCTGAGATACACACAGGATATCCACACAGAGAGAGGATATTTAGGAGACAGGCATCAAGAGTTCTGAAGATGAGAGGCAGCCCTTTCTAGGCTTTGGCTCTGAATCCACAGCAGTCCTCAGGAGCTCACTTTGAAGCTTCGTGATAGTTCCACTTCATGACCGACCGACTCCAACAGTACAAAATGGATTTCAATTAGGACCATGACGCAGTGTTCTTGGGAACAGGTGGATTCTGATAGTGAGGTGAGTGGTGTCACTAGACAAGGAAGTTGGAGATCTCTGAGTTGCTTGAAGGGGCATCAAGACCTAAGCGTAACATAAAGGGAAGAAGGAATCTCCTCTCTGAAGTAGATAATGTGAATATTAGGATAAGAGTTTTTGAGCTATACCATAAAATTGTGGTTCCGAGGTAGATCGTACAAGACTCAGTCGGTCCATGACCTAACTCCACAATGAGTAGCCAGAAATTCAGGACAAATGGCTGAAACACTCTGCCTTAGGTCAGAATGGATGGCACCTACCTCTGCACCACAATCAAACACAGAGAACTAACGGAGGCAAGTGTCTCGACCTCAAGTGACTCCGGTAGCCTTAGAAACCCATGTGCTATTGTTTCTTCGTGGGTCATTGTTGTCCTTGACATTTCCCTTCTGGTCCTTTTTATATCTTCAGGAAATCAAGGTGTGGTTCTGGGATCAAAAATCGTTGATAATGATGACATGAGTCACCATTCTGTTCGGAAGTTAAAGGAGTTTCTAAGTTACTACGCGGATGTACCTGGAAACACACCCAACATTCTGATTGATAAAACAGGTGGGATGGTACAGGTAGAGGGACCAAGAGTTGAAAGGCATTCTTGAGCTACGATAAGTCTGAGTCCAGCCAAGACTATATGAGACTTTGTCTCAATATATAGGTTATACGTATACAGAAAACAGAATCACATTCTCTCATCCTCTAATTACTATCTATAAAGTGTGGCAGGGGTAAGAATTCAATTGTTGGTGCACAAATTGAGTTATATAGAACACTGACCTTCCTCAGAGATGTCTTAGGCATGGAAAGACAGCCTTGTGCACAGTATCCCAGGGCCCACTCTCTCCAGAGCTGCCCCATTAGCATCTGTTTCAGCTAATATTGCAGCTATTAAAATATTATACCTGTAGATCCAATAGAAGCGCACCTCAGGCCACGCACTCAAAGTGTTATCACGTTCTTCCTAGCAGAGAGCCTCAGAGCTCCTCTTTTTGTAATGAAGGGCACAGCCTTTTAAGTGTTATACCTCTTTCTTTTATGCATGGCAAATCCAAGTGAGCACAATTTGGAGGGCAGCAGGGAGGAGAAGGAGCAAATTGAATTAATTTCTGTGCCAAATATTAATGCAGTGCCACGGTAAGAGCCGAGGGAGTTAGGGAAATGTTTTATTCTTCTCGGGAATTTAAATAGCACCATTTCAGAGAAGTACTTTGAAACTGCATATGTGTGTATTGGGTCCAACAGGGAGGCCCACTACTCTGACCATATTAACTTTTCTATGAGGCAAGATGCCTTGAGTTCATGACATTTTTAGGAGTCCATGAAGATACTTTAGCTTTATTTCATCAAAAGAACACTAAATATAATAATATACTATTATTATGATAGCTTCATATATCTCTATCTCAAAGTTCATATATATATAATTTTATATTATTGTTTTTCATATATACCATATATATGAACCTGGAGCTTTGAATATACTAGGCAAAATACTCTACCAATGGAACTACACCCCCCAGCCCATAAAATACCTTGTTAAGTAATTATCTGAGGAGGAAGGAGTCCACAATAACATCTTAACATCATAATGTAGCCCAAATGCCTGAAACAAACAGTATAGAAAGGTCAAAAACGGGACCACATGTGCAAACTCCAGGCCCATCCAAGACTCAATTTGTTGCCAGAACCCCATATTGTAATTAATCATGTCAGCAGCCTTTTGCATTTTTCCTGATGAATTCCTTGGTTAATATTACAGAAACCTTCTCTTCAAACTGTGCTAGCAGATCTACAAGACAGGTGTCAATTGCACTCTGGGTGGAAAGGCACAATTTCAAGTTTCATTTTACACCAACTAAATCAGAATCTGTTTTTTGTTTGTTTTGTTTTGTTTTAAATACAACCTCCACTTACATATTTGCTCATTAAAATATGTCAAGTGCAGAACTGAGCAAAATGATTCAGATGTAGAAAATCCAGGGGTGCAGATTAAAGAAGAAAGCTCTTAGGGCTAGAGCAGTGCCTATAGGTAACTGGGGTTTCCTTAAGAGGACAGCAGAGGTAGAGATGTTGAGCTCTGGGGATAGAGAAAGGAGCCAAGGATGGAACTCCAGAGAACCCTCTGGAAAGCCTTATTCTCCACGGTGTCCTCCCCAGTGGACTTGGGAAAGGCTGTCCTCCTGCCTGCATTCTAAGTTCCACTGGTGATAAGATGGTACAAAGGTTGAAGGAACAAGGTGGCAGAATCAGTAGTTCCTGGCACCACAGCCTTCCACCCTCCTGAGGCTCATGACGACAAGGTGCTGCATTGTTAACGAAGCCTGTGTACAGGACTTCTAGGAGGCAATCAAAAGTGCAGTGAGCTGGTGTGTACTGTGGAGCCAGAATCAGGCAACACCTAGGACCAGAAAGAACTTCTAGAAAATTGTCACCATCTCAGTAAAAAGCCCAAGCACCTGCACCTCTCTCATCTAGATAAAACGGAAGCGGCACTAATTATTAGATTAAATTAAATTAGATTTAATTATTAGATTAAATTAGATTAGATTAAAGTTGTTTTTTTTAAACATTGAAATCCTCTAGACTGAGTATACTAACAGCAGGCAGGAGGACAGCCTTTCCCAAGTCCACTGGGGAGGACACCGTGGAGAATAAGGCTTTCCAGAGGGTTCTCTGGAGTTCCATCCTTGGCTCCTTTCTCTATCCCCAGAGCTCAACATCTCTACCTCTGCTGTCCTCTTAAGGAAATCCCAGTTACCTATAGGCACTGCTCTAGCCCCAAGAGCTTTCTTCTTTAATCTGCTATTAGTATCCTCCTGCTATAACATTACTCATCACCCTTCTGATCCTACCAAAGAACCTGTGGGTAGTGAAAGGATATTGTCAGCCTTATTACTGGTGTCCCCTGGTGAGTAGCTATGTGGAACCATTCCTTAATGAGAGAAGGCTCTTCAAGGAACCAAATGAAACCTTTACAAGGCCCAGGATGTGAATAAAACTCACAGGTTTCCCAACAAGGCTCTCAAGGCTCCTTCCAAGGTTGCATAAACAGTAATAAGTGGTAGAGAAAAGAGAATCTCTGACCAGTTGAGATGTCATACAGGGAGTTCCAGGATGCACCTTTCATGAGTCATTATCCAGTGGTCTTATGGTTTTCAGTGGTACAGTTGTTACCTCTGAGTTACCCATGGTCCTGTAAGTAAATGGCTCACACTGGTGGAATCATTTCTTTGGTCTCTTATTAATAACCTACTCTGGGACAGACAGACATTTGTTCACATCTGCTCAGGAAAAGTCATACAACACCCCAAATCAAAACTCCCATCCCTTCTAATACTAGCCAAATTTTCCTAAGCCATGCTTATAAATGATACTCAGAATCAGCTTGGAGTCCAATCATGTCATCAACATTATGTTTCCATGATCATCTTTACAAATCAACCAGTCCATATATCAGCCTCATTGCCTCATTTTTGTTTAAAAAACAAAAACGTCCTTCTTCTTAATTTTATTTGTATGGGTATTTTGCCTGCATGCATGCATTTATGTGAATCACATGTGTGCAATGCCCAGGAAGGCCAGAAGGGAACATTGGATGTTCTGTTACTGGAGTTACAGATAGGTGTTAGCTGCCATGTGGATGCTGGGTACCAATTCCAGGTCCTCTGCAAGAGCAGCAAATACTTTTAACTGCTAACCCATCTGTCCAGGCCCAATATTAGTCTCTTGAGGAAGCCAGGCAGTCATATACTCACTCATGCTATAGTGCTACACATGCTACAGTGACAACCAGTCAACATCCATATCTATGTAACCACACTTCTATAGATGATGTCAAATTTCTTAAGCTGGGGCAATTCCAAGAATCCCTGAACTCCAGGCTTCCTCAGAACCCAGTATACATTGATCCTCTGCTCAAACAAGTTGGGCCATTTGCACTATAGGGAATAGTCAATTTGATTTTTGTCATTTTTGTTTTTCATACTGAATAATGGCTTTATGGACCTTCTGTAGCCTGAGTCTAGGAATCTGTGGGCATCTAATTTTTCCAACCTGTAGTTCAATCAGCTAACAACATAAAACAAGATGCCACAGGTGGACCCTGATGTCTTTTTCCTAATAGCTTCAAAAGGTTAGGAGTAGAAAAGGAATAGTACAATTGTTGGTTTCTGCTCTCCATAGAACAGGGGGCAGCGCATCAGTCACTTCAAAGGAATGGTAGTATAAAAGAAAAGACAGATGAGGGATATAAAGAAGAGGTAGTATTCTGAAAGTGTTTTGTACAGTCTGTTTATATTCCCTGCAAATTCATATGCTGAAATCTTAACACCTAAGGTAATGGTGTTTAGATATAGCGGAGATTTAGAATGAGATTAAGTAATGGAGATAGAGCCCTCATTATCAGGGCCTTTATAAAAAAAAGAAAAGAAAAAAGAAAAGAAAAGAAGAAAAGACCCCAGAAAGCTAGCTTACCCCTTGCACCTGGTAAGGACAAGAGCTATGAGACATTTGCCAGACACTTGAACCTGCCTGCACCTTGATCGCGAATGTTTCAGCATTGATAAAGGATAGATTTCTATTGTTTATAAGCAATCTAGTCTAAGTTATAGAGATCCAAACCGACTAAGACACTGCTCTTTCTAGAGACTAGAACTGAATCTCCTCCTAGAAACAGGGAGAAGCAAAAATAAGCACTCCCAGAAAATATCTTTGTTTGGTGGCTTCCCAGAAGCTGCAGAAGAGAAGCTAAAAATGCTTGCAACAATTAAGAAGCAGAGAAAATCTGAGAAAGAGAATGTTGTTGGCAAAACCTTCGTATCTGAAGAGTCACTTAAACACTTTCAAATAGAGGGTGGAGGGAAGATGAACGAGAAGAACAATAGGCAACTTGGACTTAATTAAAATTAATATCTTCAAATTATAAAATGATTCTGCCTGCAAAGTAAAAAATTCATCCACGGACTGAGTGAAGACTATATATACATACACATATATATATGTGTGTGTATGTATATATAGTCTTCACTATATATGTATATATGTATATGTATATATAGTCTTCACTATATATGTGTTTATATACATATACATATGTATATGTATATATACATATATAAAATATGTGTCTCTCAATAGTAGGATGATTATATTTATTGTATTAGAATAGTATTACACAACAATAAAGGCTATCTATACATAGGATAGATGAATTTCACATTTTATGCTGAGAGAAGGCAGAGACAAGAGAACACAGTGAATGCTTTGAGCATTAAATGTTTGAAAATAAGCTTATTCATGGCCATAGATATCCCTTATTTAGTGATTCGGATGGGAGGTACGTAGTCTTTCTTCAGATGTTTTAGTCTTTTGTTTTTCAATCTGTGCTCCAGTTACATTGGGAATGTAAAAGGATGACTCTGGCCTGGAGAGACAGCTTACTGCTTAAAGTGCTTGGTGTACAAATAGGAGGACCAAAGCTTGGGTCCCCGAAGCCACATAAGTGCTAGTGGGCATGGTGGCCCATTTTTAATTCCAGCCACTTCAAGGAAGAGGCACAGGAACTCTTATATAAGCTTATGTAAGCTCTGAGCTCAACTGAGAGACCCTGCCTTGATGAATAAGGTAGAACGCAATCAGAGAAGATGCCCATCATCAACTTCATACATTCAAACATGCATGCACACATTCACACACATCACATGCATGCACGCACACGTGCACATACACACACACACACACACACACACACACACAATGGGGGAAGGTACGTATCAGAGAATAGTGTAGCTGCGAACCATCAGTACACACCCACAAATGGGCATCTTCATATTAGAAAGTGTGACATAGGCAGTGTTGAAGCATCCACAAAGCTAGGGCATTCAGGGCAGCAGGGGTCCACTCTGACCAGCAGCAGAAGTAGTATCTGAATTGCTAGAATTTCAAATTCTTTACTCAGCCAAAATCAAAGACTTCGAAAATGGAGCTAGCTCCTGGAGAGTCAAATGTGCACTAAATCTTACGAATAGCTGGTTAAGTAGGCTTCATCAGAAACCTAGAAGGTCTGGGAGAGAAATGGAAGAACACTTAACTATATTACGAAGCATGTCAGCTCTAACTTGATCACAGAGTGCACTTTGGGGAAAGGCAAGGAAAAGTTTGTTTAGTGAATGAGACTTGTTAGTAGTGTAGGCTTGCAAACATTTTTCTCTTAGTCCAATACATCATAAAAAAAAAACTTATTGATCCTTTTTTTTTCTTTTTTTGAGGGGCAAGGAGAGTCAAGACATTGTTTCTTTGTATAGCTCTGGCTATCCCAGAATTCCCTCTGTTGACAAGGCTGGCCTCTATCTCATAGATCTACCTGATCTTCCTCCTGAATGCTGGAATTAAAGGAATGTGCCATCCCTGCCTGATAAAACTATAGATTCTTAACAACCTGACAGAAAGGAAAGGTAAGATGGGGGAAGAGAGACTCCATGAAGGAGAAATTCCACTGAAGAGCAGACATCATCTATACATAAGGAGGGGTAAACTGTGGACATTGACAGTAGACATAGAGCCAAGCATTGTGGGCATCAATGGTAATCAGTGCACCTGGGTGTCTGAAGCAAGAGGATTGCCGGGAGCGTGGACTACAGGATGTGTTCAGGCTAGCCTGAGCTATAAAGTAAGACTGTGTATCAAAAGAAAGGCACGAAAACTGTGTTTGTCAACAGCGTTTGAATCTCTGATTTCAAAACCAAAACCAAAATAATAATAATAATAATAATAATAATAATAATAATAATAACAATAATAATAATAATAATAATAATCAGGACTGTAACAGTCATCAAATCTAGGGGAAAGTCAAGAAAAACACAAAACAAAACAAAATCAAGCAAGCAAACAAAAAAACCCACTGAGAATATGCAAGGACGCAGGAATTGTGTTTTCTTTTCTGAAATGATACCTAGGCCGCCCACATAGAAATGTGTAGAACCAGCTAGAAATATAGTCGCACTCATCCTAGTGCTATAAATTTAAGAGACATCACAGAAGTTTGAGATAGAGGGGAACAGCTAGGGTAGAGAAGGGGTTCAGGACCAGCTATGGGGATGATCGACCTTTACCTGCAAGGAAGACTGGAGGCCTCCTCTAAGACTTTTTAGTCCTAGGGAAGATGTATCTTGCTTAGCCATTACATTTAATAGAATCTATATAAATCAATGCAAGTATATTTTAACACTACATAAATGGATATTTCTATTTTTCTAGGTTAATGTTTCTCATGCTACCATTTTTAGAAAGCAATCCTTTTAGGGAAATATAAGAAAGGCATATTCCTATCACAAATGATTCTGTTAAATACTGAGTAAAAAAAAAAGAAAATAGTTTTATTATTAGAGAAAATATATTCACTTCAGTACACGTAAACATCTTTCAAGTCTCAGGGTTACTAGTGAGCTGCAAGAAGAGATTCTGAGATCATGTCTGTCTTATTTGATCAATTTATTTCTATTTAACTCCTATTTTACTGCCCAGAGTAGTGATACTATCCAATGGTTTGCTGGATCATTTGAGGTTTACTGATGATGATAAAGGTACTCAGGCTACATATTGGGATCGTATGGAGAGCGTCAGACTTCAGGGGCCTGCTCCTCACCAAGCACCAAAGGATCCCAAGTAGAATCTTGAAGTCATGGGCCTCAGTCAGCCACTGTTCCTTATTACGGAACGCCAAGTGGGAAATGTGTTTGGAGGAAAGAAGAAACTGTGCTTGCTAAGTGGTGTTGATGCAAAAAAAATACAACTTCTACCTCAGAGAAGGTAAAAGTTCTGGAGTCACATAGACTGACCTTAGCCTGGAAATGCAGATTCAGGGGGTCCAAATTACTATATTCCAATATGGTAACAGGTCCAAGAAGTGTGATAGGAACAAAACCCAGAGAATTACAGACTGTGGTGGTTTGTATATGTTTGGCTCAGGGAGTGGCACTATTAGGAAGTGTAGCCTTATTGCAGTAGGTGTGTCACTGTGGGTGTGAGCTTTAATACCCTTGTCCTAGCTTCCTGGAAGTCAGTATTTTTCTAGCAGTCTACAGATGAAGATATAGAACTCTCAGCTCCTCCAGGTCCACATCTTCTTGGATGCTGCCATGCATCCAAGATAATGGACTCAACCTCTGAACCTGTAAGCCAGCCCCAATTAAATGTTGTCCTTATAAGAGTTGCCTTGAAGGGCTGGAAAGATAGCTCAGTGGTTAAGAGTACTGACTACTTCTCCAGAGGTCCTGAGTTCAATTACCAGCAACCACATGGTGGCTCACAAATATTTGTAATGGGATCAGATGCCCTCTTCTGGTGTATCTAAAGACAGCAGCAGTGTATTCACAAAAAATAAATAAATAAATCTTAAAAAAAAAAAAAAAGAGTTGCCTTGGTCATGGTGTCTGTTCCCAGCAGTAAAACCCTAACTAACACAGAAAAGAGTACCAGGAGTGGGGTATTGCTGTGATAGGCCTGACCGTGCTTTTTTTTTGGAAACCTATTTGCAGCAGAAGACTCCAGTGTACTGGAGATGTCAATACCATGGGATGCTCACTAAAAACAGCAGTGGTAGTGGAGTGGATCAACCTGAGCTTAGAGTGCTACAGAGGGCAGAGCTGGAGAAGTGACTTCAACCCTTTAGAGGAGCCCAGATCATGTGTTGATCCCAGACATTGAAACAAGAATCGGTAACTTTGAAGTTGCCGTGGAGACCCCAAGATGTTTAAGATGCCATGGGCTGTCTGCTGAGGAAAGCTGCTAACAGGGAATGGAACCAGCCCAGGAGAAAGAAGTTTGTTCTAGTCAACAGAGATGAAAAAGGAGTTGGAAACCTTGAGACCACTTTGACATCAGATAGGAGATGCAGAATTTGTAGTTTTCTCTCTTGCTTTGGGGGATTACAGTTAAGTGATTGAATGAATTTCAGAAGAGACATTGAACTTTGGACTTTTAACATTGTTGAGACTGCTATAGACTACGGGGGCCTTGGAAGTTGGACTAAATGCATTTTTTTTTATTATGCTATGTTTAGTTATGTCCCCATAAGCTCATGTCATGGGACCAGGGAGTGGAATATGATGGTTTGTATATGCGTGGCCTAGGCACTATTAGGAAGTGTAGCCTTGTTCGAGTAGCTGTGTCACTGTGGGTGTGAGCTTTAAGACCCTTGTCCTAGTTGCCTGGAAGTCAGTATTTTCCTAGAAGCCTGCAGATGAAGAAGTAGAACTCTCAGCTCCTCCTGCACCATAACTGCCTGGAGGCTGCCATGCTCCCACCTTGATAATAATGGACTGAACCTCTGAACCTGTAAGCCAGACCCAATTAAATGTTGTCCTTTTAATAGTTGCCTTGGTCATGGTGTCTGTTCACATCAGTAAAACCCTAACTAAGAAATAGAGCAATAGATATTTAAAATACATTGGTAGAGAGCCAGAATTAGAACCTTGTCTTTGGATTCTCATTCCTTTTGACGATGCTTCCTGAAAGTTGATGCACATTTATTAGCTATCTGTCACTGCACTATCAACTCTGCCAAACATATAATAGGCACAGTTTATACCCTTGAGAAATAAAGTGTACATTCAGGGAATGCAGTTGTAACTCTGTGGTAGAGCATTTGCCTAGCATATACCAGGTTTTTGGTTCAATCTCCAGCACCACGTGAATAAGCGAGTAAGTAAATAAATTAAAATTAAGACCTTAAAAAGAGTGACTTCAGTATAGGTAAGATCAATTACAAAAAAAACAGTGACAATTTACATCTCAAGATTCAACTGTGGCTGGGTATGATGACACAAGTTTGTAATTTCAGCACTCAGGATGTTGAAGGAAAAGGATAGAGTCTGAAGTCAGTCTGGAGTCATACAATGAGAACCTATCTCAACGAAAGAATGCAACAAATAACAGCAGCAAACAAGAAGAAAACGGTCAGTTCACCAGCCTTACACTAAAAGTCCTGCTAGGAGACCTTTCTTCCTTTCTTCCGTTTCCCAGGGAAGGATTTTGAAGCATTCCTTACTGTTCCTTCTCAGCCCTGAGTTTGATTATCTCCTGCTGTCTACTGCTCTTGGATGTATTTGCTTCTTTTCGTTCTAGAGCTCTCAGGTGTGCTGCTAAGCTGCTAGTGTAAGCTCTCTCCAGTTTCTTTTTGGAGGCACTCAGAGCCATGAGTTTTCCTCTTAGCACTGCTTTCACTATGCCCCATAAGTTTGGGTATGTTGTGCCTTCATTTTCATTAAATTCTAAAAAGTCTTTAATTTCTTTCTTTATTTCTTCCTTGACCAAGTTATCATTGAGTGGGATGTTGTTCAACTACCATGTATATGTGGGCTTTCTGTTTTCTTTGTTTTGGTTTGGTTTGGGTTTTTTTTGCTATTGAAGACCAGCCTTAGTTCATGGTGATCTGATAGGATGGATGCATGGGATTATTTCAATCTTCTTGTATCATATTGGCCTGTTTTGTGACCGATTATATGGTCAGTTTTGGAGAAGATGTCATGAGGTGCTGAGAAGAAGGTATATTCTTTTGTTTTAGGATGAAATGTTCTATAGATATCTGTTAGATCCATTTGGTCCATAACTTCTGTGAGTTTCACTGTGTCTCTGTTTGGTTTGTATTTCCATGATCTGTCCATTGCTGAGAGTGGGGTGTTGAAGTCTCCCACTATTATTGTGTGAGATGCAACCGAGTATATTATGTAATCTCTCACAAATTATTTAAACTTAGTTTTCTCTTCCAATATTGAGGACACTGATGTTCATCAACTCTAAAGACACACATAAGCTTTTCAAAAGAAAAGAAAAAAGAAAAAATCATTCTTTCTATTCTTGGTGATAAGTTCTCCATGCCTCTTTCATACTTGTAATAAAATGTGTTCAAGTTCATTTTCTGCATTTGTAGCATATTTTTAGAAATAAAACCAATATAGTGAAGAAAAAAGTAATGTTCATGAAAATCAGGATTCAAAAAAACAAAATAAAGTTTTATATTAAAACATTTAAAATTTTAAATATTAAAAATATATTTAAAAAACACTGATTTTTTTTTAAAGTTTCCCATTGGCTGTTTGGTTTGCAGTGTTTAGGATATATATATATATATATATATATATATATATATATATATCCATTTATTCCTTTGCTTACTTTATTTTTTTAATCAGATATACCATATTTGTTCATTCATTTATTACTTGAAGGCCATTTGGATTTTTTCATGTTCTAGCTACTATTAATAATTCTTCTATGAATATTCATTAATAAATATTCCTGTGTAAGTTTCATCTTTTTTTGGTAGAAGTATTAGAATAGACTGCTGAGTCCTGATTTAAGCAGGAAAGAGCTGCCAGATGCTTGGAGGGGCCTGCGCTGTTCTTACATCCCCACAAGCAGTCTGAAAGCCTCAGCGTCTCTGTGGCTTGGTGTTTCTGTCCCTTCTGTGACAGACATCTCACAAGCTGTGGAGCGCACCTTGTGGTTTTGACTTGTGTTTCCCTGATGTCTAAAGATGTTGACCGTGGGTTCACTTGCTGTGATGGACATCCCACAAACTGTGTAGCCTAACTTGTGGTCTTGACCTGCACCTTCCTGATGTTTAAGAATGTTGATCATTTGTTCCCTTGTAAAGACGAAGGTAATTTTGTGCTTTGTATATATTGTCTTCAGAAAAATGCACAGTCAAATCTTGTACCTATAGTTTTTAATTATATAAAAATATATGTAACACACAATTGGCTAAAAATATCAACATTTTTACTACTACATTATATATCTATATATTCATAATATATCTATATATTCATAATATATATATATTCATAATATATATATGTATATATATATATATATATATTTGGTTTTTTTGAGACAGGGTTTCTCTGTGTAGCCCTGGCTGTCCTGGAACTCACTCTGTAGACCAGGCTGGTCTTGAACTCAGAAATCTGCCTGCCTCTGCCTCCCAAGTGCTGGGATTAAAGGCGTGTGCCATATATATTTTTATAAAAAGAGGCTTGTATTAATCCTTACAGATAAAAAGCTCTTTCAAAACAACAACAAAAACAAAAAGTACATTGGTGAAAACAGGTGGGCAGGTCCTCAAAATTAGGGGAGTCTCAGCCATAGGCCTCTGGTGTTGAATAACTACACTCTATTTGTATATTTTGAAGGATTTGCCTAATGGTCACAAAGATTAGTCAGACACAGACACAAGCAAGGATTGACTAATAGCCGGGCTGTGGTGGCACACACCTCTAATCCTAGCACTTGGGAGGCAGAGTCAGGTGGGCTTCTGAGTTCTAGGCCAGCCTGGTCTACAGGGTGAGTTCCAGGACAGCCAGGGCTACACAGAGAAATCCTGTCTCAGAAAAAAAAAAAAAAAGAATTGACTAATAAAGGGTTTACTGATAGCTGGAGATATATTGTATTTAGGTTCTGGATTTGTAACATTACAACTTCTCCAAAATCACTGAAATTAAATAGGACGTTCAGTGAAAGATGGGGTTCTTTCCAGTAACTTCCACTCACAAGGTCAAGTAAAATGAGACATAAGAAGAGAGTACTGAATGTCACTGCAACATATGTTTACATATGACACTATTGTATGTTTTGGTATGGTATGTTTTGGTATGTAAACTGAACTGTACCCATTTCTCCAAAGTGTAACGCTCTGCTGTTGTTTTGAGACAAAATCTTACTATCAAGCCCTGGTACTTCCTATGTAGTCCAGGTCAGCCTCAAACTCAACACAACTCCTTTGCATCAGCTTCCTGAGTGCTGAGCTTGTACATGTGACCCACTTAGGCCCTGCAGGACCACTGTTCTACAACTCTTCACCTTTTCATTTACACGGGAAGCCATGAGGGGAAATAGCACAGCAAATTTAATGTTATTCAGCTGTAAGTCAGAACATGGCTATTTCTTTCCTTTATATTTCTTTACATCTTCATGCCCCTGGTCCCATCAATCAATCAGCTGGCTCAATTATTTGTCAGGCCTCAACTCTACTCAACTCTACTACTCAACTCATAATACTAGTCTCAAGAAAGGCTTGGTTTCTCTAGCCTCCTAGAGCCGTGTCTTCCGGACTCATTCCCTCTTTACTCCTGAAGTTGAACTCAAGACTTTATGCCTGCCAAGCACACTCCCATCCACTGAGCTACATCCATCTCCAGAGAGAAGACTCTTTTAAAAACTAAGCCAAAATATGACTGAGGATATAAATAATCTCTCTCAGATGCTCAAGCAAATTCTCATTTTAGTCATCGTGTTCTGACCATCTAACCATCTTCATTCTGCATCTTCGAACTAGGTCTCAACACCCCTCTCCCTATTTGCAGAAGAATTCGCAGGTCCCTAGGGTTGAAGATTTCGGGAATGCTCAAAATTCTATCTAAACTGGTCCAAGGCCTTTCTGGGAGGAACCCTAAGCCTCGCCTGTGTTTTTGCTTGCTCAGCCTGGGAACTCCAGTTTCCCTTTCCTGTGAGCTCCAGAGCAGGGAGGGAAACACAACACTTCCCTCTTTCTGCTCACTTTCTTCCCTTGCTACTCCTCTTCGACCCAGCAGAAGAAAGTCTCAGAAGGCCTTTCCTACCTCCCAGGAGGCCCCTGTTAATGGTGAAAACAGTTCTGAATCTGCAATAAAAATATGCATGTAGTTTACAAAGATACAGTAACCCTGTTTCCACCAAACTCCCTGTTTAGCTGACACTGGGACTTGACATGGGAAAATGAGCACAAGCAAATGAGGGATCATTTTTTTTTTTCTGAAATGCAGTTGTCTCTGCGACCTGAACATCAGTCTTTTGTTCCTCTCTCAGATCTGCTAGAGCTCACTGCTTGCTTAGCATACAAATCCAAGCTACAATGAGTCCTCCCGAGCTATTCTAGGTTAGCCACCGTTTTGCTTTCCAGAACAGCTCCCATTATACACACAACTGCAAGATAATTCAATTCTGTGGGGCTGTTGACTTGATTTAAGATGTTTATTGCAGCCAATAAATGCACTTCATAACTTTCAGATTTTTTTCACTACAATTAACACACATACGTTTAGCATTTTGTATATAAGCGATTAGAGTACCATAAGTGGTACGTCTTAAATTACATGAATATACAAGTTTCCCCCTCTTTCTTTCACTCTCATTATTCTCTGTAGGAGAGAAGTGAAAGTAAAACCTAAGAGTTCTCTCCAGTGCCAAGGAAGGGATGGGCAGGGGCAGAGGAAACTTGACTAAAGCATGCCTTGCAATGGCTGATTTAACCAGGGGAATCACCACCTATGAATTATAGTCGTAGAATCACACTAGGAAACAAAGAATTGCTAGAACTAGAGTTTGAAAAGTAGACCTTAAATTCAACCAGTGAGAATGCTAGCCAGAAGAAAAATGGACCAACGGTATTAAAAAACATACTCCCAAAGAAAATACGCAAATACCAGGCACGTGAAAGCTAAGGTTGTTGGTGTGTGCACAAAACATTCACCAGCTTGAACCCATCAACACTCTATCATGGAACTGGGAGAGGCTCATAAGGTTCCACCCTCCCTGTGGCAATTAATGGTCACTGGGGAAATGGGAATCCACCCTGCTTCTGTCTCCCCCAAATTGTAGATCAATTGTTAAGTTTTTCATGTTCCAGGTATGGGAGGGAGAGATGGCTCAGCCTTTAAAGGCTAAAGCTCACAACCAAACAGGGAAGTTGACTGTGATCTGGGGAACAGCCCCTCACTGATGCTTTTGCAGGTAACCGATGTTAAACTCAGCGGTCACAAAACAGCAACAACAAACAACAAAATGGAAATGGGAGTCCACTTGTTGAGAAGAAGAGGTTTGGTGGGAGTCAGAGGGGGATAGGAAAGGATAACAGGGGGACAGTTAATATACATTCGTGAAGTTGTCAAAGTATACCTACCACATTTCTTAAAAGGTAGGAATAGTTTTAAAGGATGGCTAGGGTAAGACAATGGGAGAGAGAGAAATAAGAACAAAGCGACATGCATGTATAAGATGCCATAGGAAAACCCCATTACTTTGTATGCTGACTTAAAAAAAAAATCAACCATTTCCTAAAATAAGTCAGCTCACCTAAAAGTCATTAGAACAAAATGTCATGGAAATCACCACATGAACATACCTTTATATTTTGTCTGAGTAAGAATAAGGTTTAAAATGGAGTGAGAATCAGCCCAAACTAAGAAGATATGGAAATACCATAAGGAAACCTATTACTTCATAAGCTCAGAATAAAAAAGAATTACATAAATAAAATTAACAAACATGGATATTTGCATTGTGATCTGTCTTAAGTTTACATTTCAGTCGTGAGCTATGTAATGTAGCAAACTCAGAAATACATTTAAACAGTTGAATTTGCAAGTTTAAATCTTCTTTTGCCTAGTATTATAGTAGTGTAAATTATATCTCAGAGTTATACTGTTCTGAAGCATGGTAACTGGCTTTTGTTTGATTTGGAGGGTGTGTGTGTGTATGTGTGTGTGTGTG
>JADRCC010530033.1:37338-59421 GCA_019843855.1 Hylomyscus alleni
TGACCTGAGCACACAACAGCCCTACATTTTAGGATAGCGTCAGATCTACCATGGGAGCCATCCCATGAGAGAGCAGCTGCAGTGGTGATTAAGGTCACTTGTAAAGAGAATGCCAGCCGTGGAAACATTTTTCAGTTTACTTGAGTCACTGTGCTACTCCCAAAGAATCAAGAGGAAGGAATTTTGGCAGACACTACAGCAATTCCTCGGACTGGTCCTCTTGACGATAGGCGTGGCTTTGTGGAGAGACAGAGGGCAATTTTGGTTTTCTGCTATGTCGACACTAATGAGTCCAAGCAAACGTTTTCAAAGTTTCTGATCCCAGGCTGAAGAGTTGGCTCAGGGGGTTGAGTGGTTGCTGTGCAAGCATGAAGATCTGGATTTGGATCCCCAATTCATGTTAAAACAAAACACCAAACAACCCAACCAAACAACCAAACAAACCAAACTAGGTATGGCACCATGACTACAATTCTGGTGCTAGATTGTGGAGACAGTAGATCTGCACAGTTTCTTGGTTCAGT
Organism: Hylomyscus alleni; assembly: GCA_019843855.1. Lineage (NCBI taxonomy): Eukaryota > Metazoa > Chordata > Mammalia > Rodentia > Muridae > Hylomyscus > Hylomyscus alleni. The sequence goes on from JADRCC010530033.1 coordinate 37,863, forward strand.
GAGAGTCCCCAACTAAACTAAGGCAAAGAAGCAACTGGAGACATCCCATCAACCTTTGGCTTCCATAAGCACTTGCCCAGCAGAGCACACTCAAGTACATTCCCCTTCTCTCCATGCCCGCAGCACAGACACCCAAGAAAAAATTATTGTCATTAATGATGTTTTACCAATGACCTATCTTTTCTTTTGGGATCGGTGTTCACATGCACTATCCCTCCAGGATAGTGGATGCTTCATCCTTCCAGGTTTAAAAAAAAAAAAAATCCAGCAAGATTTTACTCATGCCTCAAAAGTTACATTGCCGTGGAGGTAAAGGTGGGTGGTTTTAATGTCATTTTGGTTTTCTCTTGTTTGTTTTATGTTTTATCAGTGATTGGTGGAAATGTTCTCTACAGGTGATATTTATAAAACTGTATCAAAATGATGATAATTCATTGTATAAATGTGTTTTAAAAGACTCCATTATAGGGCTGGTGAGATGGCTCAATGGGGAAGAGTACCGACTGCTCTTCGGAAGGTCATGAGTTCAAATCCCAGCAACCACATAGTGGCTCACAACCACCCGTAATGAGATCTGACGCCCTCTTCTGGTGTGTCTGAAGACAGCTACAATGTACTTACATATATATATATATATAAACAAATAAATCTTTAAAAAAAAAAAAAAAAGACTCCATTATAGCCAGGCGGTGGTGGCGCACGACTTTAATCTCAGCACTTGGGAGGCAGAGGCAGGCGGATTTCTGAGTTCGAGGCTAGCCTGGTCTACAGAGTGAGTTCCAGGACAGCCAGGGCTACACAGAGAAACCCTGTCTCAAAATACCAAAAAAAAAAAAAAAAAGACTCCATTATATAGATATCAGAGAGAAAAACAGAATGGAAAGAAATAACAATGTGTAGGAATGAGAAGCATGCAGCTCAGGCTAGTGGTTATTTCTGGGAAAAGAGGGAAAGGGATATGGAAGGAGTAAACTATGGTTTTTGATTTATTTTTTTGTATGCCTGAAATATTGTATACTAGTAATTCAATATAAACTTTAATACTTTCTTGATTTGCCCTAAAGGATCCCACTAGGGCTTACCCTCTGTGCTTCATTTGGAACACATAATGCCACTGAAGACTCAAATTCACAGTGGCAGGGGAATTAAAGAGTAAAGAAATCAATTATGGAGTTAGTTAAGTGGCAGCTGGGTGACTTGGGATTCGCTAGGAAAATTCTTTGCCGTCTTGTTCTGGAATCCCCAAACTACATTTTAAGATACTTGAAGCCATCATTTGATGACTAGCACAATATTAAAATTCCCATTCAGGTATGTGAAATGAATCACTGGCTATGCATTCCAACAAAACTTCTCTTCAAGTGCTTATGTGCCCCACACTAGATAGGCCAGAAGCTAATAAAGACTTAGGCCATGGCCTGGAAGAGCAGAAGGGTATTATGATGATAATAACTAACATCATTAAGACTTTCATTAATGCCTGACCCTGATGCTAAGCACACTGTCTGTGATCTCACTAAGTCCACAGGACAGCCCTGTAAGGGGCGGGGGAGGGTACCAGTGATATTCCCAGTCACAAATGAAAAGAAATGGAAACAGAGTAAATTTCCCAAGGCTAAACTGAAGCTGAAAAAAGGTCAGAGCCTAGATGTTAATAAGTATAAATTATGAATGTCTTCACACTAGGGTATCTATGTCGAAAAAAATCAATGGAAAACTTTACCCAGGAGTCTAGGAGAAAAATAAAAACATTTCAAGATTCAGTGAGGGTTTCTGTTGTATAGCTGTAGTCTCAGAATCAAAACACTCCTTCCCAGGAGTCCTAGGAAGAGTCAGGAAGTAATGAAATTTACAAGGCTCAAGAAGTAAACAAAGCTCACAGAGCTTGTCCCTGCACTTTCCACCTTATATACATGGGTGGGGAAAGACTCACTGTCTACACAGACAGCTCTCGGAGTGATAATCTCATGAGTCATTTTCCCTTGCGGGAAAGGTTTTCCTTCACTGCAGTGCAGCTGCCATAGTCCTGTGAGTTACCTTTCAACCATACTCCAGTAAACCCCATTCAACCCACTAGTTAATAAAATTGGACTGGGGGCAAAGGATTTTAATCTCCAAGGAGACTGCTACACAACAATGGAACCCAGAATTTTGTGTCTATGAAATTAAGTACTCTCTCTTCACAATAAGTTCGACATTTGTTTGTTTAGTAGGAAGTGCATGCCACAATGTGTGTGTGTGTGTGTGTGTGTGTGTGTGTGTGTGTGTGTGTGTTGGAAGGAAACTTAGAGAAATTGGTTCACTCATTCTACTGTGTGGGTTCTGGTGATATGTGATCAAATTTAGATCATCAGGCTTGTTAGCAACACCTTTACCTGCTGAGCCATCTTACCAGCCTTCATGATAAATTTAAAATATAGCTACGGAGTTCAAGCATAGCTACAGGAAGTTGAAGGGGAAAAAAAAAAAGCAGTTCTGGAGAGATGGCTCAGTGGTTAAGAACACTGGCTGCTCTTCCAGAGGACCCAGGTTCAATTCTCAGCACCTACATGGTCACTCAAAACTGTCTGTAACCCTAGTTCCAGGAGACATGGCACCCTCATACAGACATACATGCAGGCAAAACACCAATGCACATCAAAAACATCTTTTAAAAAAAGCAATCTTAAGCTGGGCAGTGGTGGCACATGCCTTTAATCCCAGCACTTGGGAGGCAGAGGCAGGTGGATTTCTGAGTTCGAGGCCAGCCTTATCTACAGAGTGAGTTCCAGGACAGCCAGGGCTACACAGAGAAACCCTGTCTTGAAAAAAGAAAAAAGAAAAAACAAAGCAATCTTAAAAAGACAAGTCTAGGAAGGTTTTGAAAAGCCATGATTAAACCACTAAAAAGTAAAAGAGAGGTGAGTTTGGAAATTAAATAGGAAAATCATGAGAAAATTCATGAAAGGATGTGAGAGGAGTTGGGGGAAGGGAATGAATAAGACCAAAATATAATATGCTCAAGGAGTAAATAAAAGTTATTTTAAAAAGAGAGAAAGGAGGTGGAAATTCTCATGTTGGTAGAACTGTGTAAGGAAACTTTGGATTATCTCTTGATTATGAAGCACCAGGGACAAGGATACTGGCATGTTTCCTCATGCAGTCATATTAACAATGAGTTCTTATTCCTACCTACTGAAATTTCTTCCAAATACATGTCACTTAAATTCTGCAATTCCCTTTAGCTGTGTCAAGAAGGTAGCATTAAGAGATCACTATAGGGACTATTCGACATCATACATAATTAGCTGCTTTTTGAATTACCATGGGAACCATATGTAAAACATCACCAAAGCCACAGCTAGAAACATTCTCTGACTCAAATTATTGCAAAACATCACAAGAGTTTCTGTGAGGCTTCGAAAGGGGAGTGCTGCCAGTAAGTTAACTGTGCAACATTTACCCAGTACCTACTGCAGGAGACATAAGATGCTAAGTAAACAGAAACAACATTGGTGGGAAAACCCTGAATCCCAGAGATGCTGTTGATGAAGCAGGTGCTGTGAACTGGACTGCTGGCATGCCAGAGAAGGCACCTCCATTAAGTTTTATTCCGTGGAGTAAGGGAGAAAGTTCTGACAGTGGAAAGAATATGGGATATTGAATAAAACGCCTAGAATTCAGTCACGAGCAAGCTATGCAGCACTGGATAAATTACTGAACTTTGGTTTGGAGGTACAGTAATACTTAAGCACATACAATTGCCGGGAGTGATAAATAAAGCAAGGATTTAGAAACTATACAAGAGGAAATTGATATTGATTTGTAGCTCCCGAGGGTTTTGGCCAGACACTGTACTTTATTAACTTGGGTATTGTCTCCACGGGCTTGTCTTCAGTTGGACACTTTCAGTTCCCGCACATGTCAGCTTCCTCTTCCTGTTCCCTGCAAGCGACACTTTAATCAGTCACTTAATGATAGTGTTCTCGGACCCAAATAGCTATTTGAGCTCTTTGGGGTACTCTTACCTGTCATTTACACACAGCTGTCAGATTGACACTGCAGAGCACGCTCCGTTCATGTCGCGACACTGTCCAAATGCCTTCACTAGCTTTCCACTTTCTAATTATTGAAGTCTTAACTCCTAGCTAAACTCTAAGTCCTTGGTAAACAACGGGTAGATTTCAGATAAGTAGCACTCCTACCTGGGAGCTTGAAGGAAATATGGATTCTCTGGTCCACTAAGGCCTACTGAACTAGCAACTCAATGTTATCAGCATTTCTGGCTGCTTCCTGTGTCAGCTTTGACTTCAACCTTACTTAAAAAAAAAAAAAAAAAAAAAAAGAAACTTGAAACTTCAGTAGTAGAGTTGCCAGATTTAGAAAATAAATCTGGCATCCAGTAAAAATTGAAAGCAATAAATAATGTTTTTTAAAATATTTCAAATCCTTCATGGAATATTTACCTTAAAAATTGGTTGTATGAAATTAAAATTTCTACTGAATGACCTGTAAGTATTTTGGACAGCCAGTTCATGAAGGTACAGATCTAAGGATAACTTAACATTTTTTTTTTAATATTTCAGGAGTACAATGCCTTCCCTAACTCAATATCTAATTAATTGAGATGAGCTTAAGAGCAGTGTCTCTGGAGTTTTGTTTGTTTGCTTTTTTCCTCTATTTTTTATTTCTAAGAACTAGCACAAGGGCTTTCTTATCATAAAAGACCACTAAATATTTTTCGGATGAATAAATAATGTATCAAAAGTAATCTTTCAGTTATGGACTGGATTGTGTGTGCCTATTTTAATTAAAACAGTGTATTTCCTAATGCTTAAAAATGTTTTAAATTGGTACAGCTTTTCACATTTTAGCTGGCAGCGTTCGGGACTTGGTGGGAACAAAGTCATGGGCTCAGAATGTACTCGTCGCCAACCGGGTCCATATGGTCATCGTTGAGTAGAGAAGGCACCAGAGCAGAATGACAGAAGAGACCATAGCAATCCCACGTTGGAGGCGCTGCGCACGCGCACAGTCGCGCTCAGGCCGGCGACCCGGGGCGGGGGGGGCGGAGCTCCCGAGGCGCGTGCGCGGCGGCCTAGGCCGAGGAGGCGGAGCTCCCAGGCGTGTGCGCAGTGGCTGGGATCCCGGAGGCGGAGCTCCGGGGCGCGTGCGCGGCGGCCTGGGCGGCGGGCCCCTCCCTTGGCGGGGGCGCGCGGCGCGGAAGACCGCACGGAAAGGGGGAAGTCAGGTGGCCGCCGCTGCCACCAGCGCCACGGTCTGTCGCCAGAAGGAAGATGGCGGATCTGGAGGAGCAGTTGTCCGATGAGGAGAAGGTAGGCGCCGCGGCGGCGAGGAGCACGGCGGGCGGGCGGGACCGAGTGCCGAGGCGCGAGGGCTGGAGTCTGACCCCGGGCGGGCTCCGGGGGTGGGCCGCACGCCTGCGCTTCCCGAGCCCGGTGCTACCCGGGCTCCTCGAGGCCGGGCCCCTCCGCTCCTTGTAGGGTGTGTGCTCCGAAAATAGGAAGCGGAGCCGGGCGGCCGCGGGCGGGAGCGGGGGCGGCGGGGACCCGGCCCTGGGGGTCCAGGCTCGGGAGCGGCCGAGGGCGGAGCGGCGCCGCCTGGCCTGGGGCTTTCACCGTGAGGCAGGCGGGAGGGGAAAACGGCTTAGTCGACCCTCACTTTTTCCTGCAGTTTCTCCTCCCCAACGCGAAGTGCTTCCTGGTTCCCCAGGGTGTTTCCTTCCCTCTGGAGGTCGCAGTCTCCACATCCCGCCCCTTTGCCTCCCCCCCCCCCCCCCCCCCCCCCCCATTTCTTTTATTAATATTGTCATTAACCTTTTTTTTTTTTTAAATCGCTGTTCCCATGTCCCCCGGAAGGCAGTATTGTTCACAAAGACACCTCCCCCTCTTATACTTGTTTTCTGCCCAACTTGACTGCTTCCCCCCCCCCCCCCACCCCAACCCCTTGGGGCAGATTTGGTGACATCCCGTCTTTCTGATAGGACCAACTCTGAAGAGGGCGAGCGGGTGCAACTCCTTCTACTGTGTGTTAAATGCTGTGACAGCATTGGGACCAAATGCACGACTCAAGTTCTCACATTTGTGATACGAAATATGATCATTGAACTGAGGGCCCTTGCCCATTTTCTTTGGCGACTAAGGAGACTAAATACCTAGGGTCCAGTAGTGTGAAAGGAACGCTATACATTTTGAGTATTTTCTGGAAAAGACCGGGTCGTTTTCAAACTTAGACTTGACTGACATATGAGTGTGGTGCACTTTGGAAATGACTGATCTTAACTTAGTTTTTAAGTTCCAAATGAAGTACACCCATGTGACAAGCATACTCAGTTCTTCTTGTAGGGGGTGAGAGAAACACGAAGGATATTTTCAGTTGGGACCCTCTTCTTTTATACTGCACCAAAATTAGGGTTCTCTTTCTTTTCCCTTTGGTTATTCAGAAGTCAGCCTCTTTTATGGTTTTGGAAGTGTTTTGATTGTCTCCCTTGTGCCCTTTGATGAAATGGTGGTAACCTAACAAAATGGAGACAAGCATACCTTCCTTTCTTTAATTCACAGAATTAGACCCCAAGTCCCTACAAGTTGCTGTACAGTATTTACATTTGTAGCATTGAATTGTTTTAAGCTGTTAATTGAAACTATACCAGTGCACTACAAGAAAAATAACGTTTCCGATTCAAAGTTCTTGGAGGGATTATTTTTTTCATGTTTTGTTTACTTTCATATAATTATTAGGAGCTCAATTGGCTTGGAAGAGAGTGAGGAGAGAATTGTCAGGCTGGGAGTTAATGTAGACCTGCCATGTTGGAAGGGCTCCACAATTTCAAAATGAAATGATAAGGTTCCTTATTCTTGACACCCAGGGTACTGAGTTTTGCAGAGTAGTGCACAAGTTCACCTTCTGACATAACATTGGAAAGAAATTAATGAGAATTTTAAGTTTAGATTTAGCATCTTTTTGTGACATAAGTAAGAATATTCTGTAGTAATTTCACATACAGATTTTATAACAGTATTTTCTAATTTAAGAAATGAGTGGCTAAACTTTCTAGTGAAATTTAAATAACCAGTAAGTTGAAAACAATATTTCATCACTTTTATTACCCAGTAGACTTGTACTGTTTTAGAAGGAGAGTGTTCCATATGGATCAGAAATGGATTTAATTGTGATATTTTAAGACCAGTTCTTATATCACGGTTCTCTACTTTATTTCCTTGTGATTTTCAGGAGTAAATTTTAAATACTTTTTACACTTGAGTTTTTGTTTAGATTACAGGTCTAAAGAAGGGGAGGTACTACGATGTATAATACCGTAGCTTGTATATATGTATCACATAAAAATATGTTTCATTTTCTTTTTTAACTTGTTTGAGGTAGATAGTTTTATTACCCTCTTCCTGTAAGTAAGTTAAAGTTTTAAAAGCCTTATATAGGAGGGAAATGGCAGAGGTGAAATTTAAATCTAAGTTTGCCGTAATTCAAGATTGCTTGCTGTACTTAATGGCATTATGCTCCCTTGAAGTTGATAGGACTATCCTGGGGTTATATCTTGGTTTTCAATTTGTTTATTTTTAAAAAGGAAGCAATGGTTCTTTGTAGTGTCGGGCTCTAAATTTGTTTTCTATACTTAGTGAAAAGGCTAACTGGTAAACTTGTGTTTTCATCATTTTTAATCGAAGTTTATTTTATGTAATGTGAACATTGTGTGCTACTGCTGTATAGTTTCTTACTGGTCCTGTGAAATGAGGCATTTTAGAAATTAATCATAGCTGGGTGTGGTAGAGCAGATTTGTAATCTAAGTACTGAGGAAACTGGGGCTGGAGGATCTCCAGTTTTGAGGCCACCTTATAGAAAGCAACAACAAAAAGAGATTAGCTGGGTGTTGTAGTACATATCTGTAATCCCAAAGCTCTAGAGGCTGGTCAGGAGGAATAAGTTTAGTTTAGTCTTCTGAGTTCCAAGCCAGTCGGGTACACAGGGAGACCCTGTCTCAAAAACAAACAAATAAACAAAAGGGGGAAAGTGTCTAGGATACTAGACTGAACGCATTGTGATTTTTATGGTTTAATTTCTTTTTTTTTTTCTTTTCTTCTTCTTCTTTTTTTTTTTTGTTTTTTGTTTTTTTGAGACAAGGTTTCTCTATATAGCCCTGGCTGTCCTGGAACTCCCTCTGCAGACCAGGCTGGCCTTGAACTCAGAAGTCTGCCTGCCTCTGCCTCCCAAGTGCTGGGATTAAAGGCGTGCACCACCACTGCCCAGCCATGGCTCTTAATTTCTTTTGGCCACAGTGTTAATAAGGAAGTAAAGTTAGCTGAAGAAACAATGAATGAAGTCCCTTAAAGGCATTAATTTGTCATACAACCTTGTAAACTTTACATAGTTATAGAAACTCCAAGCCAAAAGAGTTTTGTGTTTTTCGTTCTTATTCTTTCTTAGGTCATTTGAATTGTACGGTAAAGCATTTTAGTGGATTTGAGACTGTTTGAAATTGTCATATAGAGTTCAAAGAGAACCATTCTCAAACTCTGCTGAAGGAAGACAGTAATTGTTGACAGTGAGTTTTCTTCCTGGACCTCCCGTCTCCCCCAGTGAGCATACTTCTATGACTACTGCTCCTGGGAGCCTGGAACTGTATATGGGTATGAGGATGACCTTGACTTTTTGATCTCCTATTTCTGCCTTAGTGCCAGGGCTGCAAGCATGCACTCTGTCTTGCTGAGTTTATTGCTGGGGATGAAGCCTGGACTTTGTGTGTGCTTGGCAAGTCTTCCAACTAAGCTACATCTCCTCTTGCCCTCCCCATTTCTATACATCTCTTTTCAAATTGTTGTAGTCACTTAATCCTATATTTCAAGAGTTTGTTTTGTTAATTTTTTTCTGCTTGACCTGTACCTTAGATCAAAATTTTGTCACCTTTATGATCATGATCAAAAATGTCTTACACAAATAATTTATTTCTTGTTTGTAAAAAATAATTAACGTTAGTATTTAGTTCATAATCTCTGAGTTGACAAGATTATCAGTCTGTAACAGAATTTCACTATTTAAACAATACAGTTCGGTCAGTAACAGCATTTAAGAAAGAAATAAAGATTCAAGTTAAGAGACCTAGAAGTTGTGTCAGAGCTGTTCTTTCCTTTCTGTTGAATTTGCTATGGGCAAGTTTTTTTGAGTAGTTGCTAGATTGATCCCTCTAGCTGCTTATATTCAAACTATGCTTTTCTATATTCTTAAAAAGTCCTAGTGCCTGGTGCTTGGTGTACTGGTACACCTCTCTAACCCCCACTCAGGGAGCTTGGCGCCATCCTGAGCTAGTGGCTCTGTATTCCTTTCTCCTTGAATAATTGTGACACTTCTCACATATGCTGTTTAATCATGCTCTGGTCCTTTTCTAACATCTTGTTAAGTTTATCCCTTTGCCTTAGTGTCTGCTGGACTTTGAGGATATAGTTGTAATTATGAGTAGTAAATGGCTGTTCCGGAGGACCTGTGTTCAATTCCCAGCACCCATATGGCAACTCACAACTTACTGTAACTCTGGTTCCAGGGGATCCAACACAGACACACATGCAGTCAAAACACTAGTGAACATAAAAATATTTTTTTTTTAAAGATAGAAATATTACTCTTGAGATTTAGTTTAAATTAATTGGCTCATTTAATCTCTCTTAAACTTAATAAAACATCATTGGTAATAAGTACAATTTTGTTTAATACTTTCTGGTTTACTTTTCTCCCCTGTTCTATTATAATCCCTAAGTACAAAAATAATGTCATCTATAGCATCTGTCAGTACACTGCATGCAATTAGTAAAATGGTTCAGTGGGTGAATAAATGAATAACCTATAGTTCACAGAATTAAGAAAAAAACCATGTCACAAAGAGTAAAAGCATATAATGTCAGATTTTTTCTATGGAAATTTTGCTGTCTAATTTTTTATTCCTAAACTTTATTATTAGTTTTTAGACTTGGGTCTGTTGTAATTCCTGGTGTTTTTTGAGGTGCAGGTGTTTGCAGTTCAAATGCTAAATATAATTTATATATAAGCAACTAAAATAAGCTCCTATAATCATAACTGACTTAAGAAGTTTTGTATTTAAGTAATTTATGAGCTGCTAGATTTTACCATAATGTAAAAAGTTAATAATGCCTTAACAAAAAGTAGGCTTAACTAGTAAGCTCTTTTGGAAAAATCCTCATTCCTAGTTTAATTTTATGGATGAATTCTGTTGAGCCATTTTGTACTGCAAGCAGGAATTTCATATCAGCTATGATATAAATAGAATTTTTTAGACTTCACTCAGTGAGAAGTTTTTATAGAATATTTCAGGACATTTGGGAGCCATTTTTCATAAAGAATAGAACTTTGCATTTCAGTGAAAAAAAATAGCAGTCCAAAAATAGCAGAATAACAAAATCACTATCTGAAATACATTATTTTATCTAATGATTGGGTTTTTATAAAAGTTGATAATATCTCAAGCTTCACTTTTTAAAAATTGAAGTTTATAAACTGAAAACTTTTTAACAGAATACTTGCTTGTCATAAAAGGGCCTTGAGTTCTATTGCCAGCACCAAAAATAAATTTAATAAATTAGTTAAACTTGGGTTTATGGGAGTTTTAAAAAATGCTTCTCTAGAGTTTGTGTTTATTTTGATAAAAAACCAACTGCACGTAGATACCATGAAATTGAATGGGATTCTAACTTTTGTTGTGTTCTGTCACTTATTGTTTGAACAGAGTCACTGATAAGTGAGGAGTATTGATGTCTAGAAAATGAATGCCCTGCAAATGATAGAAGTACATAGATGTACACGATCATGGAGTGGAAGATGTCTGTAATATAGTATTTTTAAGAATTTTGGTCCTAGGGCTGGTGTGATGGCTCAGCAGATAAAGGCACTTGTTGCCAACTCACAGCCAGTGCTTGGCTTCCAGAATCCACAGTGGAAGGAAAGAACTAACTTGCAGAAAGTTGTCCTTTGACCCCACGTATATGCTTCATGGTGTATGTGTACATAACACACACACACAGACACACACACACACACACACACCACACATGCATCCACAATCGTACAGTGTAAATAAATGTTTAAGAAATACTAACACAATACTACTATACTAACTATACTATACTAACACATATTGTTTGATGACTTTTCTTGGAAAGAACATAAACAAATGTCTATGCAATCCAGATTAGATACAGATAATAGACCAACAAATCAATTACACTCAAATGTAGGTTGGTATATCTCTTAGTTTATTGTTTGTTATAGTTGGTGTTGCTTACAGGAGTATAGGTGATCCTTTGACAGCTGTAACTCCAGCTAGTCCTACCCCAGCATGGGTGATGAAGCTGTTAGAAAGCTCTGTCATGTGGCAGAGGCTCTCATTTCCTTTATTGTAGAGAGGAAGCACAGAAAAGCAAATGCAGAAGGAACCAGGTCAAAATATAGTCCTCATGTACACTCTTCTAAGAGGTCTTCCAGCTAGACCTCCACCTCCACTTCCCAGTAATGCCTTAATGCCTGTATTCATCAGGGGATTAATCCACTGATTGATCTCGAGGAAGATGATCCAGTCACTTCTCCATAGCCCCTCAGAGAGCAACCAGGTCCTAGTCCACGTGCCTGTGGGGGGCACACCATAATATCTGGCCATTCTAATTAAATGAGAGTTCATTGTACGTCTAGACTTTTTTTCAGCACAAAGTAACTACTAAGTGTCAAGTATGGGACATTGGTGACTTGTATTTGTGTGTTATTAGTCATCAAATATCAAAGACTTTGCTTGCTCTTTGCAAGGCACCATTCAAAAGGATCCAGATATGGAGGTGCACAGGCAAAGTCTTTCTCTTGTTTTCTTTGTATTCCCAGCTAAATCGGAGATAGATAATTGAGGATTTTAGAAAAGTGCTTGAAAACTTAGCAGTTTTTGTTGTTCCGTATATCAATAAATTGAGTTGTGTGCAGTTTCATTCATGTATATATTGCATTCTTGTTATCCCCACCCCAACTTGTTTTTATTTCCCTCCTGTTGCTGCCAACTCCTTCCTCTTTACAGCTATCATTTCCCATATTCATGGCTTCTCTGTCTTGTCTCATGTCCCACAGAGTTTAACTAGAGCCATCTATATAACCTCGGGTTTAGAACTTTCTATTCTAACCTGTTGGCTCACCAGTGAGTACACATTGAGTAGAATGCCTCCCCTCTTCCAGAATCTGTTAGTTTCCAGCAGTTCAGTAGTAGGTGGTAGGGACCCACAAGTGGCCTCTCTATCTGAAGCTGCTTGAGTTCTCTAATTGCCAAGGCTGTGCTGTATTTGGAAGACAACATTTTAAGCCCTTCTCCCTATCTTTCCAGCTCTTAGATTGTTAACTCCCCCCTTCCACAGCCATCCTTTATTCTCACTCAGTATCTTGTGCAGGCAGGAGTCTCTACATTTGTTTCCATTTATTGCAAAGTGAGACTTCTTTGATTAAGGCTGACAGTAGTGTTTGTCTGGCTGCGAGTATAAACATATATTTAAAATGCAGTTTGGGGGTTATGTCATTTTAGCTATACAGTAGTGTAAATTTCCACTAGGACTTCATACCTTCTTAGCCATGGGGTTTTGACTGGATTTACAGTGCTAGTCATGAATACTCTTCTGTGGAGTTGACCTGAGATAGAATTGAAGAGCAATTGATTACTCCTATAACAGTCACTGTTGGGCAGCAGGGGCTTTACCTGCTGAGCTATCTCGCTGATACAGTGAAATTTTTTGTTTTTTATTTTATTTGTATGGGTTTTGCTTGCATGTCTGAGCCTACCACAGTATCTTATCAAGATGGTACTTTTTGTCATTGTAACAGACACAGTTTTGTTACTTTAGAAATACAAAGTAAAGTTCTTATGAAACTTCACAAGTGGTACTGTTTTCCTTCTACCATTCAGTTTGGATATAAGAGAAGGCTCTTTGCTGTCTTTTGGCTACATAGTACAATAATAGTCCATCCATAAAAGAAAAAATATAAATCATGTTTGCTTTTACAGTAAAAATAAAACTGACAAATTCTGAGATGTATACCTTTTGTTTAGAAACAGCTAAACATTTTGAAGCTTAAGCACTAATTTGTAACACACACACACACATATATAGTAGTGTTTTAGTTTTGACAGCTCTGTACACCACATATGTCATGTAAGAATTAACTACTTCAAGTCTTCTTAAGCTTATACAATAAAAATGTTTGATTATTTTTTTAATATGCAGTTTTCCATTGTTAGCATGGTAATGACTAAGACTTTTGTTTTAATGCTAACAGCTTTTTACATGGGGGGAGGCGGTTAAGGCAGTTTACATAATCATAATTGATGGAGCTGTAGGCTTAGCAAGTGCACATTAATAGTTTAGATCCATTGCCTTTGCCTTGAATATATACTTTTCCTCGCCCTTTTCTTTACTTTTAGGTTAACAGATATATTTGTTACTTTCTGTTGCTGTGATAAATACTATGACCAAAGAAATAAGGTAGAGTTTCTTTTGGCTTATGATTTCAAAGTTCAGAGTCCTTCAGGACAGGGCATTACAAGCAGGTGTGCTTGCTTATCACATAAGAAGCAGAGTGAGGTTATAAGTTCTCAAAGCCTGTCCATAGTGATGTATTTCCTCCCACAAGGTCTCACCTCCTAAAGGTTATGTAACCCCCCCAAACTGTGCCACCAAATGGGGATCAAGTATTCAAGTACATGACCCTGTGGGGAGGCATGCTTCAGACAACCACAGCATACAAATAATGGGTTTTACCAGGGAGTTCTTTATACATCTGTGTGGCTGTTCTTTGTTGTCATTCACTCCCCTTCTCCACTGCCCTTCTCCATGCTCTTCTCTCCAAAAGATCTGGTTCCCATTATTCCCAATTAGTAAGAATGTAAGACTTTTAAACCTCCATAACAATAAGAGCCAATTCCCATAATGCATTTCTTATGTTTCTCTGTATCCTGTTGGCTGTGTTTCCTTAGAAAATGCCAGCAAACCTAGTTACTGGCATTCCTTAGGTGTTGCTATGTTGAAGACTTAGGAATGAGTGTCCATTAAAACTTTCAAGTGTTCTATAAATGTTAGGTTCTATTAATTATTTTAAAACATAATTCATCTAACTAGACAATATTTCTGGACTATTTACTGAACTGAGTATGATCCTAGAGGCCGAGCCCAAAACAGGTGCTCTGCACTATACAAGGATTTATGATAAAAACAGCTCTTAAAACAATTGTGAGTGTAAGGCAAAAAGAAATGAACAAGGCACAGTGATAGAGCAGAGAAGGATTTAGGCAGTGCTGCTTGAAAAGGAGGTGCTTTAGTAGGAGGCACTTCAGCTAGGTCTCAGACAAGCAGAACAGGTAAGAGTCAGCACCAGTTCTTTGGTCCTATAACTCAGACTAGTATCCCTCCACTCCCCGAGTGTGCATGTACTCCTCCCCTCTCCTATCCTAGTACCCCCCCCCACATGTGCGTGTACTCACCCCCTCTCCTATCCTTTGAAAGTGATCATTGCCTCCTCATCCTCCTCTGGATACAATCACTTTAATGAATTGGGTCCCACAAAGCTAAGCAGCTTTATCAGTAATCAAGTAATTTCTATCCCTCATGCCCAGGGAGGACTGAGGCCTCCTTAACTTCTCTCTCCATCTATGATGGAATGTTTGTGGGCCCAGTTTTATGTAGTTCTTGGCAGGTAACACAGCTACTTGGGACTTCAAAAGTTTAGTGACCAGGCATGCCTGGAGAACAGTGGTCTGCAACGTTTCCACTCCTGACTCTTAACATCTTTCTCTCCCTTCTTCTTTGTGCTCTTTGAGCCTTGGAGGGAATGATACAGATGTTCCTTTTAGAGCTGTGCATTCAACAGTAACGGTCAACTCTTTGAACATTTATGAATCTCTGCAGTAAAAACACCCACAGCAAAATCAGAATACAAAATGAAGCTTTTCTGACCAAAACTGATAGCAATATTGATTGATGGGTATAAATATTTAGAAGAAAATTTCACAGACACATCCTGCCTATATAATGTTAGAAACATGTTAGAAGAAACATGTTTTTGTAAACATGTTAGAAGAAACAGTTATATTTTCAAAATGGGCATACAATAAAAGTATATCACCCTCAAACTCCCTCACTTTCTTCCTTTCCTTGTTTTTCTGTAGTCATTCCCTTTCCTACCCATCCTAGAACTCCTGGTAGTTGTTACCCAGTCTCCTTTGCTATAGAAACTACCCTACTCAAGACGGGACTATTCACAATTCCTTTATGATGGTGCAAAGGCAGTACTCATTTAGTGAAAACCTTTTTTCAGATTTTGAATTTAGTTCTTATCCTGGGCTAAGGATGTGTGGTATGACAAGCTTTTAAGACTGTGATCCCTTCCAATTAACTATGGAGACGTTAAGCTGAACACTGGACCCTGTAGTGTATTGTGTGTGGCAAGTGTTGGGGTTTGATAGGTAAAATGAATTAAATGCTTTTGATTTAACAATATCTTTAACTAAAAATGGGCTTATTGGATGTACAATCCCAATATTAGTTAAAAAGCATATGTACTACGGTTGAATTACAAGTCTTAAAGAGTGGCACTAACCTTTGAGTTTCTCTTTTCTTTCCAGTACAGTATTTTACAGTTAATTCAAGTTGTTTCATAGATCACTAGTTCCTTTTTATTGCTAAGTAATTACATTATATAGCTGTATCACAGGTTATTTGTCCAGTGGCCTGTTTGTGGAAGTTTGGGTTGTAAATTTTTTCCAGTTTGAACAATTTTGAATAAGTTTTGGTGTGGATGTAAAGTTTTGTTTTGTGTGTGTGTGTGTGTGTGTGTGTGTGTGTGTGTGTGTGTGTGTGTGTATGTGTGTGTGTGTGTGTGTGTGTGTATGTAATAATTTGGAATGATATTACTGTATTTTAGGGTATTTGCCTAACTTTATAAGAAGTGCTAAATATTTTCCATGTTGATTATATACTGTACAGCTTTATGTTCCTATAACGGTTGTAGGGTGCTGCAATTATCCTGAACCTGAACCAACAACCTTTTTATCTTAGCCTTTCAGTTTTGCATAGAGTAGTATTTCCTGATTTCTTTATCAATATTCTAATGAAGAATACTGAGCATGCTTTTTTGCATATGTGTATGTCTTGTGCTTATCATATTTGATGAAGTATCCTTTCACACATTTTGCTTAGTTTTTTGTTTTTTGTTTTTGTTTGTTTTCCTATTAAGTCTTCAAAGTACTTTTGGTAGTTTTCAATGGGTTTGCTGATAAAGTTTTGTATTTGGATAAAGATTCTAAGTGTTTGAGACCAGAAGTTCAGGGACTCCTGTATTTTGGAGTGTTTGCATGCACTGTACTTAGTTTTGAGTAAATCAGCTGTCATCAATATATCTACTTAATTGTATCTTTCTCACATATGACCTTCATGAATTTCTTTAGCTTAAAAGAAGTAAAATTGTGAGAAAATATTTACCTATAAACAGTTTTAAATTCTTGATTGTATTAGTAAGTTATGATTAAAACAGTAATAGCAAACTTGTGTTTGAATGTAGAAATTTTACATACTTTAAAATCATTTTCAGTAGAACTTTGACATTTGTGTAATATTGATTGGGGTTTTTGTCATTTTAGCAGAGTGGATAGTGTGATATTTATGTCTTCATTTCTGTCTTAGGTACGTATAGCAGCAAAATTCATCATTCATGCCCCTCCTGGAGAATTTAATGAGGTTTTTAATGGTAAGTCTTTAAACTACCTTTTAAAACATTATTTTATTTATTTATTTTGTGTGTCTGTGTGGGCAGTTGTACCATGACATTTGTGTAAAGTTCAAAGGACAACTTTGCATCAGTTGGTTTTCTTCTCCCACCATGTGTTCTGAGGATCCACTTCAGGTTGTCTGGCTACCGAGGCAATTACTTTACCTCTGAGCCCCCATGATGTGTAACACCAAGACTTGATATATTAATCCTTTCTCTTAAGAACTGTCTTGTTGGCCAGGTGGTGGTGGCGTATGCCTTTAATCCCAGCACTTGGGAGGCAGAGGCAGGCGGATTTCTGAGTTCAAAGCCAGCCTGGTCCACAGAGAGTTCCAGGACAGCCAGGGCTACACAGAGAAACCCTGTCTCAAAAAACCAAAAAAAAAAAAAAAAAAAAAAAAGAACTGTCTTAGTCACAAAACAAGTTATATTATGTTTTCTACAGAGCAAACTCATTTGAAATCAATGAATGTGTTGTCAAACTAAGGAGCATAGTCCTAAATATTTTCTGGAAATTATATCAGACCATTTTTATGGTATAGATTATCCTTAGTTCTTTGGAGATACATATCTGCCTGCAGTAGCTATTTAAACTGTCCGTTTTTTTTTTTTAAATTCCCTCTTCTGTTACTTGACCAAAATATTTTTTTTAAATAATGTGATACACTTTTTTTCTTTTTTCTTTATTTTATTTATATGAGTACACTTAGCTGTCTTCAGACACACCAGAAGAGGGCATTGGATCCCATCACAGATGGTTGTGAGCTGTTGCTGTTCTGGATTCTCAATGAAAGATACACACACTCACACATACATGTGCCCACATCCTTGCATTAAAGTGCCTTAAACAGCACAATGGTTGGGCCATTCCCAAACTTCCACATTGTTAATGCCTCCCCTCCAATACTTCTGAATCTGAATTATTACTTACTAAAATCTATATTCCATCTTTGCTACCCAGACCCAATGGTGGCCTGAGGCTGCCCTTCCCCACCTCTCACATGATTGATACTCTGTCTCCTACAGCTCTCAAGCCTGCATCTTCTCTTCCTGGCAATGAGATTCGGCTTCTTCTTCCGTCCCCTTGCCTGTGAATCCTAAAATCCTGCCTCTGTGTTCCTCCCAGCCATTAGCTGCTGGCAACTTTATTTACCACCTATAACCAGCTGGGGGCAGGAAACTTCAATATCTCACTTGGGATTCTCGTGAAATTCCCAAATAACATAATCAAGCAATAAACTAAATCTACAACAGTGAGCCACCATGTGGTTGCTGGGAATTGAACTCAGGACCTCTAGAAGAGCAATCAGTGCTTTTAACCACTGAGCCATCTCTGTAGTCCAGTGGTGCATATTTATGAATAGTTTGGTCATTTGATAGTTAGAAAATTTTGATCATGCTTGTATGGGAGGTATTGATGTATAACTAAAACAAACTATATTCCTTACAGTATTCAAACAGAAAAATAATAATATCTAAAACAATATTGTTTTGCAGATGTTCGATTATTGCTTAATAATGATAATCTTCTCAGGGAAGGAGCAGCACAGTAAGTATTATATGTTTCCATGACTGGGAAAGAAAAGGGGTTGTAAGGGTGATAATGAAGCACTAATCCTTGACCTAAGAGTTTCTGAAATACAGTTAAAGTTTGTACAAGTGTATGTATTAGACTGAGAGATCACAGGAGTAGTTAGGGACAAGTGCAAAATGAAATTCTCTTTTACGTTTGCCACTGTCTTATATAATAGCATCACTCATATTCTTTGTATAGTTTCTCAAAACTAAATGTTCACAGATACCTTGACATGAGTTCATTTGCAACTCATGTCAAGGTATCTGTGAAATGTAGAGATAGACTTTAAGCCAGTGATTGACCTTAGAATTAATCCAGTTCAGTGTCTTCTGAAATACTTTTGAACAAAAAGAAATTGAGGTCAGTGTTTCTTCTCCTTTGCTTTGAATTGTTTAAAATGTCCCAGCTTGTAGACTGGCTCAGTGGATGGAACATGCGCCACATGAGCGTGAGGATCAGAGCAGATCCTGAACCCAAATAGCAGCCAGATGCTGCAGCACTCACCTGTAATCCCAGTGCTCCTGTGGAGAGAGTAAGCCCCAGAAGCTGTCAGACCAGGCAGCATGCTTTACTTAGCGCTGGTCACAAAACCTTACTTGAGTTCAGATAAAAGGCAAGGACTGACTACCTAAAGTAATCTAACCTCTGCTTATCAGTCACATATGGAAGAATATATTTGTACATACTGTGTACATCATACACAACACACACGTTTTCACTTGAATTTTCCCTCAAAAGAAATGAGTGTTACTTGCTGCAATAAAGCTGTCCAAAGCTTGGGTAGCCTACATGTAGAAGATATCACAAAAACAAAGTCCCCATCATCAGTGCACTGGAATAAATGGATAACCAGAAATGTGCAATCCTCTTCAGTTGCTTTTTATACTGAGTTTCTTTGATGAATTTATAGCTCTTTTCCTACATGTGTACCTTTTCTCCTTTGTTCACCCTTAGACTGTGACTGTAGCTCCATCTTTTCTAATATCTCTCTCTTTCCCTCTTTTTGTAAGGGGGTAAAAGCAGGGCTATCATTTCTTTAGAATGGATTGAGTTGATGCATCTTTACTAAAAGCCAAAAATTAGTACCATTAAAGTAAAATCAGACTCACTGAAGAGCCTGTAGTATAAAATCTAGAACACTATGAAATATCTCCAAATACTCTTTTATTCAGCAGACAAAAGATACCAGGTTTTACTGTTATGAAATCAGTAAGCCTCTTAGGGAATGTTTTTTTCCATCAGATTCAGACATGTTCAGTATTAGGCTATATGATACAAAATAGAATACCAGAGACATATCAAAGGCCTTCAGAATCCAGAGAAAGAACACTTTAATTTCTATTTAAAGAAAATTGAGGTTTATTTTCTTTTATTATGTATGTGTGTTTGCTTGCATGTGGGTATGTACTGGTATCTACAGAAGGCAAGAGAGGATGTTGAATCTCCTGGAAATGGCAGTTGTGAGCTATCCAACGTGGGTGTTTTAGCCTGAACTTGGATCCACTGCAAGTGCAATGTGTGCTCATTATTACTGAACCATCTCACTAACCAACCCCTTTGGCTGATTCTTAAATGCTGAATAGTCTACTTCTATTGGAAGGGACTTTGGAAGTCATTTAGTGCAAACTTGGTTTTATAAGGTAAATGAGGTTCATTCTAACTAATAATAGGGTTGGAGCGAAACCCACATATTTTGGCTGCTCCATTATTGAGTGTCTTTTGCACTGTATTGTACCATTTAACTTGATTTAAGTATTTTAGATAAAGCCTGCCATGTTTCATTTATTTTATGTTTTTTTCTAGTTTCTTATTAATCCTACTCCTTCCAGGTTAAAGATACATGAGGTTTGATGCTATCTGTGGGCAGTAAAAAAAGGCTTTGGGTCCACTTAGATTGTTATTTTTAAGAATTTATGTTTTTTAAATGCAGCTTTTACTAGAAAAAAATGAATACATTCATTTCAACTTATAAATAAACCCTTTGAAGTAAATCATTGAAGGGTGAGTGGATTAGTTACTTTTGCATTGCCGTAATAAGATACCTAATATTCGCAACTTAAAGGAGAAAAGAGTTTAGCTCATGGTTTTGGAGAGTTCTAGTAAAATGGCAAGAAAATAGTGGCGGCAAGAACAAGTGGCTAAGATCATTGTAAGGACCAGGAAGCAAGAGCAAGACCAGAACCCAGAGATAAGTGTAACTTTCACAGCCATGCCCCAATGACCTCCTTCCTCACACTTCCACGAGCCTTCCACAGAGTAGCCGCACCATGTATGAAGCATGAGCCTTCTGTGAGCATGCACATATAAATTCCTGACAGTCCGACCGCACTGAGGTTATTCTTAGGAAAATTACTTGATATGTTGCAAAAGTCAGAAGTGTATAGCTACTCTGCCTTCCTGTCTGCACTTCTGTGTCCATGTACATCCATTTTGAAAATGCTGTGTTGGGAATTTTAAGAAGTGGTGATTTTATTTTATATTGGTGTTTTTATATTACTATTCTTGTAATAGTTATAGTCTTAAAGTGTAAAACTCTATTCTGTTAAGTGGAAACAATTTTCTAGATGTCATAGAATGGTATCAATTTAGTAGAACACAATTTTGTTCTGTATATAGTTTTTCATACATTGGGTTTTTGCTACACACATATTACATAATTATCTGGTAAGTATATTATTCACTCATTAGAGTAGTGAGATCTCTTGAGTCTGTCTCTTAGCTGAGTTTCTAACCACTTTTCTGTTTCTAATCATCATACTGCATGATTCATTGTATATCCTATTGCCATATTATTCTTTAGAGACACTTCTAGAATTGGTTTGTCCCTCAAAATACTTATTCTGTCTTCAAGACCATTCAAGGTTTGGTGAGATGGCTTAGTGGGTAATGGTGCTTGCTACCCAGCAATGTGAGCCTAATGACCTGAGTTCGGTCTCCTGTACCCATATACACAGGTGGAAGGAGAGGAACAGCTCCATAAAGTTGTCCTCTGACCCCCCCACACATACATCCTGAAAAGCCTCCCCTCACCATCACATACAAGCACAATGATAATTAAGAAGCAATTTTTAAAAATCTTCTAATGCAACTCAGTAAATAGTGATGAGCAACTGGCTGGTTCTTCCTGTGACGTTGGACCACTTCTATGGTCCTTTTAACTAAAACATTCTTTTTTTTTT
>JADRCC010530039.1:0-13118 GCA_019843855.1 Hylomyscus alleni
GGTGCACATACGAGCATGGCCTTGGCAATGGCTTTGCTATCTTCCTCAGGGTCAGCAGGATAGCTCCATGGAACAGGCAACACCTTGGAGGAGCTTGAGTGAGCCTGGAGTGCTGGGGACCCAGAGCCCGCTCTCCTCCCCCTACCTGGACCTGGCCTGTCAGCTCCACCAGGTCTCCTACTCAGGGGTCTTAATACATAGAGCAGATCTGGGGTCAGGTTCTTAGTTTCTGGGCCTGTAAGTGGTGAAGCCCCCGCAGTTTTTCCGTGCTGGGTAGCCACTCGTCTGGGTGCCGTTACGTTTCTGTCCTCTCTGTCCCTGAGGGATGCAATGTAGGAAGGGCTGTCTCTCTTTTACATACTACATTAGCTGAGGCTTGGGAGGCCACGCAGGTATAAAGGAGGGCAGAGTGGACCCTCTTCCTAACATCCCTGCAGTAGGCCTTGCCCTGACCTGCCCGGCTGGCCCTCCTTCAGGTCACCTTCTTGGCATCTGTTATCCTTCTGCTTAGTTCTAGACCCCTCGCTCCCTGTGCAGCTTCCCCTGCTAAGAAGGCCCAAGGCTTGTTTCTGGTTCTTCTCTAGTCTCTCTGGCCTCTTGGCTGCTTGAGGATTCACATATCATTTGTACCTGCCCTGACACCAGCATCTGTGCTGTTCCATTGCTGCCCTGGGACCTTTCAAAGCAGCTTAGGCTTGCCATCATCTTTTGTCCCCTCTGCCTACATCTCTGCCAGGAGCCAGAGTTGCCCCAGTTCCCTTCCCCGAATTGTGGACCAGAGTTCTCCAACCCCACCCTACACCATGCCTTGCTCTTCAGGGTCGGATTCTATATCCACCTTTGTACCCTGATTTCTATGTCCTTGTCAGGGCCATCACCACCCCGAGCCAGCTCCCGTTCGTCTTGGCTCCCAGCTCCTTCTCTGTGGAGGCATGTACCCTTGGCCAGCCTCAGTAATACATCTTGCTTCAATCCCTATGTAAGGAGAAATATGAGGGTGGGATTGGAGGACCTAGGTGTGACCAGACACATCAGCAGTGATGGGCAGCGAGGAGGGGAGGTATCAACAGGGTCGTGTGGAGAGGACCTCTGTTTAAGGGGTTGGAGGCTCCACTGTAGAGAGGACTGGCTATGGGAGGACAGAGGGGCCACTGCTGGAGTTGGGGAGCCTCAGCAGCATTACAGAGAGGCTCTAGCTTGAATCAAGTCAGGCAGAGGGGCCATTTTGTTTGTGTTCTGGGGCACAGCCATCAACAATAGCCACATGCCATCAATGGGCTGTGCTGTTCGGGGGCTGTGGTTTGTCCAGTACTCCCAGAACAGACCTGGCACAGAGCCAACACTCATGAATGACACAATATATTATGTAAATATGAGCACATGCATACACATGTGTGCATACATGAGATGCCTGCAGGTGCGTTTTAAAATGTTATATGTGTGCATGTATGGGCTGCTAGCTTATGGAGACCTGGCTTTTGCCTCCACCTAGCCTGTTCTTTGGCTGTGTGTGGCACCCTAACCCAGAAAGCACATCCTGGAGCTGAGGAGCCAGGAGCCTCAGAGAGGCCCTGCTAGCTGCTGTGGGTGCCTGGCAGGACGGCATGCACAGAGCTCTGGGTGTGGTCACTGCCAGGGTCAGCACAGCCAGGACAGGGTACCAGGCGTGAATTTTAGAAGCCTGTCATTTTAACATTTTCAGTAAGCTCAGGTTATTTATTACCTTCTCCTTTGGTGTGTGTCTGCTGTTCCGACCACTTCACATGACTGTGTTCGTCCACTCTCTACCTCGCTGTGTTCCTTTCCAGTCCCTGGATGAGTCTAGCCCTGACTGGGCTGGCTTCTATCTCCTGAGTATGTGGGTGTGCCTGCCCTTGGGAGGGTGCTTCTGGAAGGAGGTGCCGAGGCGGCAACATAAGATAGAGTGGCCCTGGTGGCTTGCATAGCCCTGTGACTTGCTGTAACAGCTGGGTGACTTTGACTGTACACTGTCATAAGACAGGGGGCTCAGGAGCTTTGAGTCCCAAGGGTGTTGGTGTTATAGTAGGCATGGGCAGCATGGGATTGGGCACCTGAGGATCGCTGTCTGTTCCCTCCAGTCCCGTAGTGTGGATAAGCAGCATGCCGTCATCAACTACGACCAGGACCGTGACGAGCACTGGGTGAAGGACCTGGGCAGTCTCAATGGGGTGAGTGTACTGGGCTCTTGCTTGGTCCCACCCCAGCCATGATCATGCCTCCAAGGACCTGTCCAGAGCCCCCACTGGCTGAAGATGAGGCCTTCCTCAGCTAGAGAGGCCAGATCTCTATTGGGCTAGGGAGGTACAATGCTAGGAGATGAGTCCCCTCTGAAAAACAGTGAGCTGTGCCCGCCCCCACCTGGGAAAGGGAATGTGTGTCTTTTTCTTGGGTTCTTTGGGACTAGGGAAGGAGGGAGGCCCTGGCTGTAAGAGTGAGGAGCTGGATATGGCATAGAAGGACAGGGATGGCCTCTCTGTGGCTGCATGCATCTGTCCTACCTAGACATGTTTCATTCTACGTTTGTCAGATGTGGTCCATCCCAGGACCCTGTTTCAATAAGAAAACAGACTCTGACCTGTTCCTGCCTGTGCAGTCCCCAGGGTGCCTTGCCTCCATAATGTGAGCCTGGGACCAGTACTTGGCATTGCCCTCAACTCCCCTCCTCCGTGATCCACCCTTCATACAATGCAGCCCTTCCTGCAGAGGCTTTGTGGCAAGTAGGCTTTTCCCTTGCCAGCCACTGGACTGTGAGGACCGCTGGGGCATATGACCCCAGTTGCAGTCAGGGTTTCCCACCTGGGGCCTGCTGGGTCTGCTGCCTGAGAGGTCTGCTCCTTGTACAGTGAGCCAGGAACACAGGAAGGCCTTGCTTAACGCCCCCCGCCCCTTCCTCCTTAGACATTTGTGAATGATGTGCGCATCCCAGACCAGAAGTACATCACACTGAAGCTCAACGATGTCATCCGCTTTGGCTATGATATCCTTCTCTGAGGGACTCCCATACTTTGCTCCATCAGGACCAAGGCTACAGTTGCTCTGCCGTCTTAAAGCGGATTGGGGGATTTCTAAGTCACAGCAGAGGCCCTCAGGTGTAGAGGTTGGGCTCCCTCTGATGGAGGGGCATGTTTGCCCCTCCCCTCTGCCTGCCTTTCTGCATGCTCAGCCTGAGGTCACAGAAGGACCGAGGAACTTTGGACCCGGAGTCCTGGCTTGACTTGAGGTCTGAAGCCTGGATATTCTGTGCTCTTGAGTATGTTGGGGCATGATTGGTCCTCCCCGAGAAGGTCCTCCCTCCTCCAGGAATCTTTGAGTCTACCCACTCACCATTGGTGACTCCAGTGCTACAGCCACAGGTCCTTCCTGTTCCTCCTGTCCTGCGTTCTCCTTAACCCGTAGCCACATTCCAACATGTACGTGTTAGAGCGTGTGCAGCACCGTGTTCCTGAGGAGGCGCTGAAGGTCAGTGTCATGGAGGCCCAGGGGCTAAGAAGGCCCCCCTTTGGGAGCCCTGGCTGTGAGGGCTGAGCCCCATAGCCTGCCAGTCTCTGCTTCTGCTTTGGTCTACCCCCAGACACCTTCCCCAGGCTCCTGAGCCACCCTTTGCTGGCTGCAGGTACCATGAGTCAGGGCTGCTTGGCCTGTCCTGCTGGATGGCCCAGCCCAGCAGGTGAGAAGTAGCCATTACCCTTATAGGGCTTACACGGCGGATGATAGGGGGAGCTGGGGAGGAGGGCTCAGTGGTTGGCCCTACTGGAACAGTTGGAGCTTTTGAGGTCTACAATTATAGCCTTGGACTCTTCAAGTCAGGGAGTGTGTAAGATACAGAGACTGGCTCAGAGGAAAGCCCAAAAGCTGGGAAGCAATGGATATGGGTGGGCCACCTAACAGGAGGCCCAGATCCCCTGGGAGTAGAGTACACTACAGTGGGCCAAGCAGGGTGGAAAGCCAGACCACACTCTTGGGCCCTGACCCACCCAGGGGAGGATACAAGGAAGGATTTAATTAGACCACCAAGGGCAGGGCGGGCAGTGGAGAGTGAGTGTGTCCTCTGGGTTAGTGTCTTTGAGACTCCTGAGGTCACATAGGTTGATCCCTCATCTAGGGACTTAGGATCCTGTGGCAGCCCTGTGTTTTCTTTCCCCTGCTTGTATGAGTCATGGAGCTTTGAGCTCTTGTGTGAACCATAACTGGTCTATCCTTACCCAGTTTTCCAAATGAGTTTGTAAAGTAAGAAGTCATGTAGCTAGGCCCCTGAGTGGCTTACCTTCCCTAGGGCCCGTTTCAGGTGGGGCCTGAAAGATGGTGGTCTCTAGGCTCTGTTCTTGTGATCCTTGCCTGCTTCCTCCCCTCCACTCTGCCTAGCTGTGTAAACTAGAGCATCATCCACAGGGCCTAGACCCTCAGCCGCCTCACCAGAGGAACTAGTCTTAGATTTGTTTGTGGAGGAGAGGTGGGGCTGGCTGGAAGGTTTTTCGAGACTGGCACAGCACTCCTCACCTTGTGTGCTTGCCCGTAGCACGAGAAGTACACCAGCCAGCTGCAGGTGAGTGTCAAGGTCTCTGCACCCAAGAGGGGCGATGCGCTGCCAGATCACACACCCTACTGCGAGTCCTCACAGCCCAAGCCAGAGAAAGGGGACCGAAGACATGGAGCAGGTAGGCCACGGGTATGGGGACCGGGCGGGATAGGGGAGGGGCAAAAATGCCAAGCCTCTCAAGGCCTTTCTGTTTCTATCCCTGTCCCCCTGCCCCTGTGTCTACCATTTTCCCTTACTGTACCCCATGGGACCCTTCATCCCAGCTTGCACTTCTGGATCACAGCACAGCTCAGTAGTCAGGGCATAGGCCTGCTTAACCCTAGGCTTGTCTTGTGTATCTGCACATACCTCCCCAGACATGCCCCCTTTTCTTGGATTCCAGAGCCACCAACAGTTGATGGGTCATAGATGCCAGCCCTTGTGGTCTGCAGCAGGTTAGACATAGGCAGGTCTTATTTGCCTGAAGTCAGGTATCTGTGCCTGATTCTGCAGATCATATGGCCCCTGAGGCTGGGGTGGGTAGGTCAGTGCAAGGTAAGGCCTGGCTTAAACATTTAGGGAGCTACTGTAGAGTTGGGTAGTGATAGGGACTGGGTGGGCATGGGGATAGCACAGCACAGTGACAGGAGATGTGAACTCTGCCTGGGCATGGTGGGCATGGGGATAGCACAGCACAGTGACAGGAGATGTGAACTCTGCCTGGGCATGGTGGGCATGGGGATAGCACAGTGACAGGAGATGTGAATCCTGCCTGGGCATGGTGGGCATGGGGATAGCACAGTGACAGGAGATGTGAACTCTGCCTGGGCATGGTGGGCATGGGGATAGCACAGGAGATGTGAACTCTGCCTGGGTATGCAGTGGTGGAAGAAGGTGCTTCTAGGAGACCAAGTTAGATGTCCTTCCTGCATTAGGAAGGTCACCTCCTGCCCCAGCCTTGGCTAACATCTATTGTGCCCTGTGGGTCAGCCCGTGTACTCTCACGTGGTATCTTATACTGCTGGTGTCTGGCTGAGATGCAGGTATACCCTGAGCCTGTGCTTACCTTTGTGAAGACGGCTGGGGGTTTAGCAGGTGTCCAGACAGTCATCTGACCTGTTCTGAGCACCTGTCAGTGTCCAGGCTGTGAGTACACACAGCTGGTGACAGTGGCCTGGAGCTGTCCCTGAGGTTAGAGCAGGTGCAGCCAGCTAGGCAAGTAAGTTTTGCAATCCTACAGAGCCCAGCACATTGGAGGACCTCAGATAGGCTTAGAGTGCACTGCTTGAAGGACCACTGCGTACAGCACAGGGTATAGAATGCGGTCCTTGGACCAGCGCTCAGGGGCCAACATGGTGGAATAAGATTAGTACATATGCATACCGCAGGGGAATGAAACCCGTTGTTTTTATAAGGAACATAATGATAATTTTGTAAAAGGAACATGTGATAATTTTGTCCCTGGGAGACAAGGAGACATACGCAAGACACCAAGGGATAGCCTCCATTCTACAGGGACACTTGTCGACTGATAGGGAATCTAGCCTTCTGACCTTCTTGCTGCCTGCTGGTGTGAGCACCTGGGTCAGTAACCAAGATCCTGATGGCCATTGGACCCAGCAGAAATGAAAGGCTTATAGGAGACAAGACTGTTTGTACTTCGTTCCTGACGCCCTGTCCCGGGGCACTGGACTCTGCTCTTGCCCAAATTGGAGCTGAAAACTTAGATTCATGGGAGATAGAATGTCAACTTCTAGACATAGAAGATCCTAACATTAAAACAAATGCACCTAACTGTCACATTGGCCACCAGATTGTGGTGGCCCTCACCCCAGGGCTACCCATTGTGGCAGAGCCATTTATAGAACCTTAGAAGAGGCCAAACCTCGTTTATGGGCTCTTGTTACCTTGTATACTGTAAGGCAGAGAATGCTGTCCCAGGACTGTGTCTCCTGAAATGAGCCTTCCTGCATCACCACCTTGAGAGGCTTAGGCAGGGCTAGTGGTCATCTTCACCCACAGATGTGGAGACAGGCCCAGAGTGTTCAACAACTGGCCAGACACTTGAATAGCTGCAGGTCCCAGGTGGGAGGTGAGAGCAGGGCCTGGCCCACAGACTGGCCCTGTTCCAGACCTTCACATTGGAGGCCATAGCAACCCAAGTCCTGAACTCCCCACAGAGGCAGTAGCTTACCGCACACCCCTCTATGGGCAGCCCTCCTGGTGGGGGGAGGATGACAGCGGGACACCATCTGAAGACCGCCACCAGGAGGAGCCCTACCCAGGTGAGTCAGTAGTCCTGCTAGGACTGGGTCGGAGGGCAGCCGGGTGGCTTTTAAAAGGCTTGGCCTGAGGACCCCTCCCCACAGAGCGTCCCAAGGACCTGGCACAGCAAAACGGTGAGCTGGACAGCTGCCGTGCTCCTGCCGAGCCACCAGACTACTCCTTCAGACGAGAGCCCAGCTACTTTGAGATCCCCACGAAGGAAACCCCTCAGGCACCACGGCTCCCTGAGGTGTCAACCCAGGAAGTGCCCACAAAAGACCAGGAGGCAGGTATTAGTGGGACGACCCCTGTGGTGCAGAGCCATGCCTCCTTCACGATTGAGTTTGACGACTGCAGCCCAGGCAAGGTGAAGATCAAAGATCACATCACCAAGTTCTCCTTGCGCCAGCGGCGGCCCCCCAGCAAGGAGACCACGCCTGCAGAGATGGTCTCGGCCGAAACCAAGGTAGCTGACTGGCTGGTGCAGAATGACCCAAGCCTGCTGCGCCGGGATGGCCCAGGGGATGACCGCCACAGCACCAAAAGCGACCTTCCTGTTCACACTCGAACTCTGAAGGGTAAGTGCCGACTGGCACCAGGGCAAGTTCTTAAGCTAGTGGGTGGTCGGCCATTGCCCACACTCACCATGTCAAGGAGAGCCTGGGTGGTCTGACTGCTTTTCACTTTCCCAGTGAACTGGCCAGGGATCACTCCCAGTGCCGCAGGGCTTCTTTCCGCATGGGTGTCAGCTTGGATCCATTTCCAGTGGGCATGGGGTAGTGAGGTTCCCCAAGACTTCTCACTGCTGACAAATAAGGGTTCTCTCAGGCCACAAGCATGAAGATGGCACACAGAGCGACTCTGAGGACCCCTTGGCCAAGACTGCCTCGGCATCTACAGCCCCAGTGGAGGCCAGTGGGGAGCAGGTTCGGCTGCAGAGGCAGATCAAAAGGGACCCTCAAGAGCTGCTGCACAACCAGCAAGCCTTTGTCATTGAGTTCTTTGATGAGGACACACCCCGCAAGAAACGCTCACAGTCCTTTACACACACCCCACCTGCAGACCCCAAGGCTGACAAGCGTCGGGGTACTGGGACTGCAGACAGAGAACGTCCTGGTGTCTCAGTCCGTGCCACTGGCAGCAGCTCAGGACCACAGAGGGCCAGCTCGCTCAAGCGAGAGAAGACGGAGGAGCGACTGGGCAATACGTCTCCCATCCCCCGCGCCTCCACTCGCCCCTTTGGCAGTGTGGGACGCCGATCCCGCCTGGCCCAGGACTTCATGGCCCAGTGTATGCGGGACAGTTCCCCAGCCACCAGGCCTGGTCCCGAGAAGACGCCTCCAGTGCTGCCTGCCCCTTTGACACCCCGAGGAGCCAGCCCTGTGACCCCCTCAACTACCCCACCGCCTCCCACCGACCCTCAACTGACCAAGGCACGTAAACAGGAGGAGGATGACAGTCTTAGTGACGCAGGCACATACACCATTGAGACAGAGGCTCAAGACCGAGAAGTGGAGGAGGCTCGGAAGATGATCGACCAGGTATGGTATCTGGTACCCTCCAGTGGGCTATGGGGCAGGAAGGGACTCCAGGGCCATGTTGGAGAACCAGATGTTGGCCTGTTGCTGTCAAGTCATGTGTCTGGTTCAGCAGGGCAAAAGGACTTGGAGGAGGGAGGCCGCCTGAGCTCTGTCTCCTATCTTGTCAGAATGGAGCCTAGTTCCTATGCACCGTGCCCAGCTAAATAATTGGGCTCACATCTGGGTGGGGGTGGAGGTCCGGGCACCTCTCACCCTTGTCCCTCTCTCCTTTTGGCAGGTTTTTGGGGTGTTTGAATCCCCTGAACTCTCCAGGGTGTCCTCAGCTACCTTCCGCCCTGTCATCAGAGGTGACAAAGATGAGTCCAGTGATGGGGGCGTGGCCCAGCGAATGGCTTTGCTGCAAGAGCTTGCTTCCCGAACACCAGGCATGGCTCCCCAGATGGAGCAGCAGGTATGGGGGAGAGTCAGGGTAGAGAGTCATCATTGCAGACCTGGGACCGAGCCCTCATATGCTGATAGAACTGACCAGTTGGTGGTGACACTGGGGTCACATGGGCCTAGGGAAAACCATGGGGCCCTCCTGAATGCTCTTGCAGAGGGTGTTGTCTATGGCAGCTACAGCACGACTGAGCCTCTTCTAGCCCTGGCTTCTGTTCTGAGTTTGTGCCTCCCAGGCTGTAGATAGATTTTCTTGCCCTTCTCTCTGCAGAGCCTCTTGATCCCAGGTTCCCCTGGGGGTCAGAAGTGGGTTTCCCGATGGGCTAGCCTGGCTGACAGCTACTCGGATGCTAGCTTGGCAGGTATGTAAACCCTAGAGTTGCTATAGGGTTGGGGGACTCAGGTCCTTACCATAGGCACAGTTTGTCTCAGCCTGGGCCTGGGAGAGGGTTGGGGCTCTGTGTGCATGTAGGACCTGTAGGTCTGAAGCGATTCTAACTTCAGACCTTGTGATTTGCAGAGGACGGTCCTGGGCGCAGAACCGGAGAGCCTGAGGGGCCCCTGCCTGTGCGAACTAGGCGTCTGCTCCCTCAGTTGCCCAGTGATAGGGCTGACAGCCCAGCAGGTCTTGAAGCTGCCAGGCGGAATGGCCCAGGGCCACCAGAGCTGGGCAGTGAGCCAGCAAACTGCCTTATAGGCCAGGAAGACCTGGACCCTGATAGTCTCAGTGATGCCAGCGGGTCAGATGGTGGCCGAGGCCCAGAACCAGGCACAGAACGGCAGGAGGATCTAGCGTGGGTCAGGGGTCGCCGTTCACCAAGGGCCCCTGGGGAGCTAGCTCCCACTTCTTTCTTCATTGGTGATCAGAATGGGGAGGCCACCTTCCCCAAGAAATCATTTGTGGGTCCTGGGGAAGTGGATGGTCCAGGACGGGTAGTCCAGAGCAGCCCTTCAGCAAGGGAAGGCCTTTATGTGAGTTCCAACGGGAGGATGGTCATCCAGTTGCGTAGTGGTCGGTCCCCAGAGCCTGACTCGGCCCCACCCAAGGAGACTCTGACCTTTGCCCGGCAAGAGAGTTTCACTAAGGAGCCAACCAGCGGCCCCCCAGCACCTGGCAAGCTCCCTCACATTTCTAGCCACCCACTCCTACAAGACTTGGCTGCAGCCCGCGCCTCACGCCTGGACTTCCATACTCAGGACACCCACCTGATCTTGAAGGAGACTGAGACAGCCCTGGCAGCCCTGGAGGCCCGACTGCGCTCCAAGTCTGCAGATGAGTGTGAGGGGGGTAGCACCCCTAGGCCTCCAGAGGACTCCCTGTCTGGGGATTCAGATGTGGACACAGCCAGCACCATTAGCTTGCTCAGTGGCAAAAATGGTCCTAGCCCAACAACACCCCAGACTCCAGGGCCACAGAGGGAGAGCCTGCTGTCTTCGCCAGCAGTGCCAGACCCGGGGGGTGCTGCCCCGAGCAGCGTCCGAGAGCGAGAGCGGTTGTCTGAAAGACAGCATCGCCCACCACCTGCAGACTTGGGCCCTGGAGATCCGTCAAGGCGTGTGGCCATGCGGCGAGGCCATGGGTCTCGAGGGTCCCTGGACTGGCCCGAGGAAGAACGAGGCTCTGGCCTTGCCCACTTGCCCAATTCTAACCACGAGACCCCTGAGGCTACTGTGGCAGGTCGACAAGGGCCTCGCCGGAAACCAGTGGCTCCCCCACCGTCCCCAGCTGCCCGGGAAGAGCAAAGCCGCAGTTCTACCACCGCCCAGAAGGTGCAGCAGGCACTGACCCGGTCCAACAGCCTGTCTACCCCAAGGCCCACCAGGGCCTCCCGACTCAGGCGGGCCCGGCTGGGGGATGCCTCAGACACTGAGGCTATGGATGGTGAACGAGGGACCACGGCCAACCCTGAACCAGCAAATCGTGCTGCCCCTGAGCAGGCCAAGAAACTGACACGCTTGGACATCCTGGCCATGCCCAGGAAGCGGGCAGGCTCCTTCACAGGGCCCAGTGATTCTGAGACGGCCCCTGCCCGTACTGGCTTCTCTGGTCGCAGTGCTGAGCTCTACAGCCGTAAGCCCACGATAGCAGAGGCCCGTGCTGCTGCCAAGAAGGCCGCTGCTACTGCTGCCAACGCGGGCCCCCGCCAACCCTTCAGCAGGGCTCGCCCGGGCAGTGCCAGATACTCTTCCAGTGAGTGTGGGATGATGAGTAGCGGGCTGGTGGGTAGGCAGGATGGCCAGCAGCAGCTGAGCCCCTGGGTAGATGTGTCGTAGACCCACATATACACGCGCACCGCCAGGTGTGCCCGTGGTCCCTGTGCGGCGGAAGACCCTCCCAGGGTGCCTCCTGTCACCCCAGGGGCCTCAGTACCTGGGCCTTAAGGTTGGCTCTGTCATTCTTGGTGTCCCCAGGCTAAGGGCCCAAGCTGCCCAGCTGAGGACCTTTACAGGGCTGTCCCAAAGTTCTCTGGTCCCTGTCCTCTGTGCTAAAGTCCCAGTGAAGGGTGTCTATCTAATGAGAGCCCTTATGACACTCTTGAATGGCCACAGAGCTCCTGGCCTGAGAGGGCTGTGTCAGTCCACTTGAGTTACGTGTGTACAATAAGAAAGGACACACTATTTCAGCTATCAGAACTGGCCCCATTTCTGGAGTGACTGGTAACCTGTCCATCTAGCCCCTGTCTTACCCCATCAAGGGAGCTGTGCCGTGCCCGAGGACTGAGTGGATTGGTTTGACCAAGGTGCCGCAGCCCCACCCCTTGGCCTTGCTGTCCCTGGCTGACCCACTTACCCCCTCTACTTCCCAGCACCTTCACATAGACCTCCTACCTGCTAGGACCACTGGATGGGGATGTCTGCTTGGCAGAAATTGCTTGTCCCTAACCTGCCAGCACTGCTTAGTTAGCATGCAGGCCCCATCCAGCCTTCATCCGAAGTGTGTTTGCTATCAGTGCTGGTTGGGGCTCAAAACAGCTCTGAGCCAAGGAATCTAAGACCCTCCCCAGGCAGTCATATCTAAGGATGTAGGTCTGATGAAGGCTGTGGGAACCTGGCTTGAGCTGGCAGTGGTCTGACCTCACTCACCTGTGTGAGCCAGCTTCATGGTGCCATAGCTGGTCCCTGGGTATGGCTTACCTCATTATCTGCCCAGCACCCTTTCCTGGTGCCCAGGGAGATGCTCTCATCTCATCGGGCACAGCCGGTTACCACTCTGACACCCATCCCCAACCCCCTGGATGCTGCCCTGACCCCAGGAGTGCCCGGTCCCTGACCTTGCATGTCCTTTGGGCTGGGGGTGCTTCTGCTAGGGGCTTCTGGGGACAGCTGTGATGCACCTGTCCTGCATCACAGGGCCCTCATCCTGAGGGACCCTGAGGCTACCGAGGCACTAAGTATTCTCTGTTCTGTTCTTGCTTCTGAATCCAAACCACTCACTCAAGACACACGGCGTCGGCAGCAGGGTTCGGATTACACGTCCACCTCCGAGGAGGAGTATGGGTCCCACCACAGCTCCCCTAAACACACACGCTCCCATGCCTCAACAGCCACACAGACCCCAAGGGGCAGCAATTCTACCCGGGCTCGCTCCCAGGGCCCCCGAGACACAGACGATGATGAGGAAGAGCCTGACCCCTACGGCTTCATCGTGCAGACAGCAGAGATCGCAGAGATTGCTAGGTGAGTGACCAGTCAGGGCCAGGCCAGAGGTCCCTCCCCTTGGCTAAGAGCAGCCTGAGGGCAGGGGCTAGACTGGGCTGGACTCCTGACCTGGAATAGGTTTAGAGATTATTTGGTTGGTGGTGGCTATGTGAGTGGGTGGATGAGTGGATGGATGAGACCAGGGGTGCCATGCCTTTAATCCCAGCATTTGGGATGGAGAAACAGACAGATCTCTGAGTTTGAGGCCAGCCTAGTCTGCAGAGTGAGTGAGTTCTAGGACAGCCAGGGCTACACAGAGAAACCTTGTCTCAAAATCCACAACAACAGCAACAACAAAGAAGGTAAGTAAGTGAATAAATGAATGGGTGTGTGGATGGATGGATTAGTCACTAGGTGATGGCTCAGTTGATAAGTAGATATTTGGATGGATAGGTGGATGGGTGGATGTCTGTCTAGGAGGGCGGGGGAACTAGGAGGGTGGATTTAAGGAGCTAGTGTGACCACAGTTTATTTAGAATAAACGTCCTCACATGGCCATTCTCTGGGATGTGTTCTGGGAAAGGGTGGATGGGGATGGATGTAGCTGAGCTCTGGCACT
Organism: Hylomyscus alleni; assembly: GCA_019843855.1. Classification (NCBI taxonomy): domain Eukaryota; kingdom Metazoa; phylum Chordata; class Mammalia; order Rodentia; family Muridae; genus Hylomyscus; species Hylomyscus alleni. The sequence continues at coordinate 13,040 of JADRCC010530039.1, forward strand.
GACAGGCCTGCAGAGGACCCTAGGAACCTGGAGGCCAGGCGCTGACAGGCCTGCAGAGGACCCTAGGAACCTGGTGGCC